>CABHPR010132593.1:20379-40783 GCA_902168415.1 Peromyscus melanophrys
ACACACACACACACACACACACACACACACACACCTTTAACTTGTTAAGTTTGAAGAATGTGATATCTCCAACCAGTGAGCTCTGCCAGTCTGCTCAGCTAAGGCCAAGATGAATGCAGAAGGTTGCTGCAAGGCTGCTGCAGAGCTGCGTGCTCGGAATACGAGATGCTGTGCAGGGGAAAGGCCAAGAAATATGTCTGTGCTTGGAGTTTACACAAGTCTCCTTAGCAACTTGTCTGGATTTATTTCTCCCTCGGTGTGTGTGGGTTTCTTCCAAATCCCAAGTGAAATGGGAGTTGAGAGTCTTCGCAGGCTCCTCTTTCCCTTCTGCTGGGGCAAAATCTTTTATGCTGAGGAGCAAGGCTTTCATTACTAGCTCCTTCCTTCCCCCACCCCACGGACACAGCTCTGAGTCTTTGCACTGTGCATCTGTGGATCATTGGGGACTTTCCAGAAATCTAGGTCTCTGTGTGTGTGGGGCATAGACAGAGCCCCTCGCTGATGGCCAGTTTCATGCATTCCTGCCTAGGCCTCTAGCTGCCCCTCTTGCATGCTCCTGTATGTGACATGTGTGAAATGGTCCTGTGTCACAAGAGGGGAGACCCAAATGAGCTCCCCTCTTCTCTGTCCCTCCTTCCCATTTTGCCTTGTCTTCCTTTCTCTTTTCATCCCTCGCCCGATGCCGAAGTCCACGCAGTTCTGATCAGAAGATAACTGGAAAGCTACTAGCAGAGCCTGACTTTCGGGGCTTTGCTCGGCTGGCTTTGGTGTGACTGGGCATGCTCAAGGAAGACACCCTTAAATGCTGCTGTACTGAGTGAAACCACCTTGCCTTCCAGACCGGAGGGGCAAGATGACACTGTCCTGGGGCCCACATCCGATGAAATCTTAACATTGTCCTTTACTCCCCCGCTCTGATTTTAGAGTCAGGGGAGAAAGAGAAGAGAAATATAGCCAAAAAAAAAAAAAAAAATGAAGGTTTGATTTTGGCTCTTTTACAAACAGATGTTGCTTGTCATTCTGATATGGCTAAGCAGGCAACAGATTGTGTGTGTGCGCGCGCGTATGTGGGGAGGGGAGGGAGAATATGACTGGAAAGTAGAACTGGTAACGTGGGGATCTTACCTTCCTAAACCCTACTTATCAGAGACTATATACATTTGTAATCTGTTTAGCTGATTGATATTCTAAATAAGGAAATGTGGAAATCAGGAAACCCAGATGAGAAAATTGGAACTTCCTGGTGATAGGGTGAAATGCAGGTGTTGGGGGGGGGGGTAACTATGTCTGCCCCCGTAAGTGGCTCCGTACCCTTCAGTAAGCACAGGGCATCCTGCGTCATAAGAATCTAGTCACTCAGGTTAGATGGTTGCTTCCTTTCGAGGGCGTTGTTGTGGAGGCTTCAGGCTTTTCTAACCTTTCCCCGTGGCAGGGATCTGACTGCAACAGTCAGAGCTCTGAGGAATGTACTGGCCCTTTAGAGATTGCTTATTCTCTTCCTTACAGGATGCATGCGACTTTATCTTTTCTTCAGCACCCCTACATGCTAACGTAATTGTGCCATGCCTTCTCAAGAACAAAACCTGCCTTTGAATAGGAAGTGTAAAGGTTGGCCAGCCTCCTGGGGATGCTTGTGCAGCACACAGTTCACTTGCATTAAAGAAATGACAGACGCCTAATGTTTCTGTGTCGGAATCGGCGTCGCACTATTTTTTCTTTGAATCCCCCTCCCTTGCTTTGTTGACAACACAGCTAGAGGAGAAGTTGTGGGCTGGCACCTGGGCGTCTTAAGAAGGAAGGGAGATTGTCATTGTAAGCAAATTTGATCCTTCCCAAGTGAAAGCTGTCTTTTGTAGCCAGCTGCAGCTTGTGACTGGCAAAGCCTTTTCCTCCTTTGTCTCCCCAAGAGTGTGGAAAGCAAACTTGGTCCCTGTCTTCACTCTGCAGTTCTTGGTCTCAGCTCTACATCTGCTTTCAGGGAACATCAAGTAGGTTCAGACATTTCCTTAATTACGAGAAATAGAACCACAGCACCCAAACAATCTGAGAGCTATTTTTCACCTGACTTTATTCTATCAGACCGTTTTCAGGTCTTTGTTCTTTAGTTGACCCTCACATGCTGCCATTTGCCATTTTTCTTACTTTTTTTTTTTTTTTTTTTTTAGTACAGGAGCGTGTAGTGGGAAGATTATAAATTGCAGTGTCTGATCAGGCTTTGCTTGAAAGAACAGGAGAAGCATGCCCTGTTGTTGGATGACTCTTCCCCCCTCTTCCTCCCTTCAATTCAGGTTTTCCTGGGAAAAGACTTAATTCAGCTTAAAGTGGCTGACTTCAGGACCATATTGTATTCTTGGGAGGTTTTCCTACGCCACAGTCTAGGGATCTTGTGGCAATATCAGAGGTAGAAAAAGTGTGATGAAGCATGATGTGGGGCCAAGCTCCTCCCCTCCCCTCCTCCTCTTTCTCTTTTTCTCTATCTTGCTTCCCCCTGCCTCCTTCCCTCCCTCCCTCTTTCTTTCTACTAGTCTCCCTTTCCCTTTTTCTCACCCCCTCCTTCTTTTCTCCATCAAAGAACACCCAGGATACTGTCTCTGTCATGTCAGAATGAAGGATGTCTGTAGGACATACATCTTCAAAAGTGGGAGGCAACACCTGTCTGTAGGCTCCAGTCCAAAGGCATGCAGACCTTAGAGCCCTTGTCAGCAGGGAACCACACAGTGGGTCTCCCTTCCCCTAGTGAAGGAATAAGGCAAACTCTCAGTGGAAACCAGGGCTGGTGGGAGGACAAAAGGACAGGGGAACCCAAGCCAAGAGCCCTGCTGTGGGAGAGGAGGGACAGACTTGGGAACCAATCACTGTGAGATATCTGCTCCTTTGGCACAGCCCTTGTTGGTACAAACAAGATAACTCCCAAGTTGATGAGCAATTGGAAAGTTAGAATGTTCTGGGGGGGGGGGGATGCTACATCATGCCAAGTCGTCATCACCCTATGTGCCCATGATGCCTTCCCATCCCTAACTATTAGTGGCCTCTCTACTACCATGTTTATTAAGCAAGTGGTCTGGTAGAAAACATTGGAATTTGGGAATATTCTGAGACTTCATTCCTATTTGATGATTTTCCTGGAAAAATTCCTTTTTACAGTCCATTGGTAGCCAGGGAATTTCCAGGGGGTGGGGGATGTGAAGTTACTTATTTGCAGAACATTTTTATTATGGGTCATTCTAGAAATAAGCATGGTGTGTCCCAGTGTTGGTTTTTTTTTCTAGGAATAGATTTAGGGTTTTTTTTTTTTTTTAAATATTTCTTTTTATCCTTCACCTGAGGCTACTTATGATTTAACTTACGAAAGAATTGAGAGACAAAAAGAAGCCAACTGAGAAACAAACAAAGGTTTGTAAGTTGATTCCTGTCCCACTTACAAAATGTTTGAAATGTCTTGTTTTCCAGGCAGGGGCGACTGATTTGAAGACACCAGCAACATGGAGACTGCTTCAAAAATACGCATGAGAAGTTCGATTTTCCAGGTAATGGCATTTTTCTCTATTTACTCCCAAACTTTCCATTTTCTCAAATACCATAGTCTTTAGGGCATTGACAATTATTTTTTAATGTCACTAATTTTATAATTTTATAACCAATCCACCAATCTGTACGGGTCCTTGAGTTGGGGAGTTTCAAAAATTAATTTCCTAATAGTGAGTGCTTCTTTTGAAAGCAATTTGGGCGGAATGCATTTAAAAACAGCAGTCACTATCTTTGAACTCCGTGGCTATTTGGATACGTATATTCTAAATTTCATGATACAGGGTTCATATAAATCTCAGAAGATTGTTATAGATATTTTAATTTCCATTTGACATGGTGACAAGTGAATACTTTCTGGAACTCTCTAATATCCACTGAGTGAGTGGGTATGGAGCCCAGCTGTTATGATACAGGAAGCTTCCTTCTGGTGTCATTGAACCACTTCCTGCCACCTAGAAAGGTTTACAGACATCCATGATCTGGTGTCCCCCCAAACTACCTTCCCCACTGTTTGTAAATGCCAGCTTCAAGCTTTCCCATTAGATTGCTGTCTGATAGAGCCCTATGAAATCTTGTCTCATGGAATGACCCAAAATTTCCTTTTTGGGGAAAAAAAATGAATCCCCATGTTCTTCTCCAGCACAAAGAAATTTCTCAAAGAAGGCATTCAACGGCTACTGCAGGGAAGGCAAACAAACTTACCCTCTCCTAACATTAATATTTAAATCTTTTCTTATTTTGATTTCTGAATTTAAAATGTTAGGTTTTTGGAAGCCGATCTTAGTACATTTGAATGTGTAGCCCTCTATCCTGTGTTTGAAAAAAAAAAACATGGTCCTGAGGGAAACACAGGCTTGAGTTCCTTTCTGTGGTCTCAAGGTATCTTGGGGATGTATAGGTGGTGCTGTGCGAAGGAGACCATGCGCCACTTGATAGGTCTTAGGTCACTGGTGACAAATATTGCACATAACTGTTGCACTGGCCACAGTGTTGTTGGAATATTCCTTATGTGAAATGATTGAGAAGTGTTTCCTATTTGTGATTTTAAAAAATTAGAATGTTTTCAAATACGATGAGGTGGTTGGATAGTGGGGCCCAAGTCTAAACACAAAGTTATTAATGTTCAAGTACGTCATATATATGTATCCCTGGAGGTATTTTATACCACGTTCTCAGTGCATTTGTATTGCCACTATAACATGCCCCCTGGCGTCAGGAGTGGGATTTTTTTTTTTTCTTGAGCCATCAGGTCAGTGCTAAAGAAGTTTTGAGTTTTAACTGGGTATGATGGTATACCCCTTGATCCCCACATTTAGGAGGCAGAGTCAGGTGGATCTCTGTGAGTTTGAAGCCAGCCTGTTCCCTGCAGGAGTTCCAGGTCAGTCCTGACAACACAATGAGACGCTGTCTGCAAAAGGGGAAGGGGGCTAGAGTTTTTAATTATTTGGATGAGGATGTCTTAGCCTGTATTAAAAATTAGTTCTGATTAATTGAGGAGCTGGAACCCATCCCCTTAGACTGTCAATAGGAGCTACAACTCCCATTTCTCAGCAACCATCCACAATGGTCAGTGCCCAGTTTTAAATGTCCCTGTCCCTATTCCTTTGTCAGAGAGATCAACAGAAAATCAGAAGCTCAAGAATTATGTAAAACACCTATGTTTTTATAAGGGAAAGGAATGTTTTTTAAATAAATGATGTAGAGAAATTTAGGGAGATTTGTGGTTTGGGTACTGCTTGGTCTGGTTCTCAGACTGTCGATCTCTGCATCATCACCCACATCTGCACACTGCCTCTGCACACTGTGGGCATATCTGGAGTGAATGGGGCTGACGAGGAACACCATGGTAGGGTTTTGGGCCCTCTTGTTTTCCTAAGCTCCTGTTTTATGTGTTAGGATGCATGCATGAAGCCTGGCCTGCTCTATGAATAGCTCCCCAATTCAGCTTTTATTGTTGTTAGTGGAGCCTCGGTTTATCTTCTGGGCTCTCAGTGAGTGAATGTCCGCTTGACAAGGTGAAGCAGATCTTTTTGAGGGCTCAACTCCATAGTTTCCAGCTAACAGAAATAAAAAAAAAATGCCTCTGGTAAGGTTGTTGTTCGAAAGCACAAGGTGTATGGTTTTCCTGACATCTAGGGAAGGGATTGTTTAAACGTCCAATGAGTTTCCCTGAAGTGAATTTTGTTATGATCATGTCTGCCACACAGCTCACAGGAGAGGCCATTCATAAAAGTCCCTTGCCTTGAAGATCCATTCTTCCTATGGAGCTTTAGCTTTGCAGAAATATTGATTGCATGTTGACAACCTTATGCCCTTCAATAGTTCTAGTGGTAGTAGTGATATATGTCCTCTTACAGCTTAATTTTGAAAATATACCCAAACTTGCTTATTGCTCATATTTGGGCCAATAATGGGGTTGAGAAGGGATGACACAAAGCTATAGCTTTTTTTGAAGATGACCCTTCCGGTTTAGTAGAGTGAAATCTCTGCTAAGATGTGTTGAGAAAGCTCTCTTCCAAGTTGTTAGCACTACTTGCTGCTGGTTAATTCATTTGTTTTTGTTTTTTGTTTTCTTTCTGACATGCAAATTGAAGAATTACCTTGCACCTGGGTTCTTGTTCTTTCTTTTAGGATCTGTCTCATTCCGCTTATTAGCCATACTAACAGTAGTTTGGACTAAATAGATGAGGATTCTGATCAAATGAAGTTCACCCAAAGCCCACTGCATCAAGTGAATGAAAAAACCAGGAGGTCTGCCAGAGACGACAGACCTTTCTAAGGTCACCCTTTGAGAGTAGGTTGAAACCCTTCCCATCTCTGGCATGAAATGACCCAATGACATAATCTATTGTTGGACTAAATGACCCAGCGGCAAACTCTTTTGTTGGACTAATGGTTTTAACATTTTATCTTCAGACAAGTCAACCCACACACAAGAGAAGATACTGAAGCCTGTTGCCACAAACCCGTAGATCCGAACTTGTGCTGATCGTCCACACAAGCTTGTGTCTACAGGTATGTGTCTGTTAGGCAATCTCACAGTCCACGGGCTTTGCCTGTTTGCCACTACTATCCACTCACCTTCTCCTGCTCTCCTTGCCTTCCTGAGGTTGCCTTTCAGAGTGGTAGAACTGGAAAGTGGGGTTGAAGAGAAGGAAACAGACCTTTTGTTCCAGGATGGGTGAGCTTAATTGAGAGGTTCACCCGACTCCCATGTTGTCTCTAACTGGTCTCAGCTGTCAGATTAGGAGACTTGGGTTGGCCATGAGGCAGCAAGAATTCCAGGGATTCAGACAGCTGACTGCCCAGTGCTGAGTAAATAGACATGCACACAAGGGTTTGTTTTGTTTTCTGGAGTCTAATTGTTCTCAGAGTTATGATGATCTTTTTCAGAAAGTGATAAGGATTGGCTGACAGCGCTGGTCTGGTTCTGGCTGTGGTGTGGGTTGCACCTTGCAGCAATAACCTCCCCCATCACTCAGCAAGTGCAGGCCACGGGTCCTTTCTTTAATAAACAAGATGATTGAGGGGGTGGACATGTTGACTTGCCTATTTATACTTCTGTAAATACCCAGCAAGGAGGAAGAAGGACTTTTTAATTTAAGGAAGAAAAAAACCCCACAAAACGAAAAACAACAAACAACAGCAAAAGATATTCTGTTTACATCCAAATTCATATTTTGCCCAGAGCAGTTTTCGAAGTCTTTATCATGCTTAAAAGGCTGGAATGAAAATAATTTCATCCCTTCCCCTCTTAAATGTCACCATTGTGCCAGGATTGGAAAGCCAAGCTGACCACAGATCAAAGCAAAACTGGCTATATTTGTCTCCTTCCAACAGTGTGAGCTGAAGAGTCGAAACAGACGCCAGGGTGAAAAGTTGATGGGATTCTAGATGGCTCTGGAACTTTCACATTCGCTTTTGCTCAAGTGTGGTACCAAGAATTCCCTTAAAACTTTGTTTCTCGGTGCAGGCTTTCTCAGCAATAACAACAGAAATTCAATATGAAACTCTTGTGGATACGTTTTGTCACCTCTTAAGAGCCACACTGTTCAAGGACAGCTAGAAGTCTTTCTTCTGTAGCATATATATGAGGAGGATATATAATATATATATATATATATATATATATATAAATTTATATATATTATTTCTGAATCAGGATGACTAGATGTAGCTCATGTATGTATAGAGGGCGGAACATGGGGATATATAAATGCCTGACACAGATGGTGCACTTTCTATGCGTGCTTCGGTTTTTGCTTTGCATGGAGGAGTGTTGTCTGTTGTCTGTAGGACTCAACTTTTAACCTATCAAGAAACCTTTCCTGTGGCATGGTGGGACATTAACCCAGAAGAGAAAGGCTGTCCTTACTGATATGTGTCCCATAGAACTGTCTGATCCAGGCACTGTCCACCCACTCTGCAAACAATCTACTTGGCCTGGTTTACATGCCTCTTTGAAGTGCCTGGAATGAGTAAATAGCCCACAGGTTCAGGCTGCACCTCTCCTAGCTGAGTGAGAGTTTGATACGGGGAGCAGCATCACACTTGTGTCCATCATTCCCTTAGCTTGCTGCTGTTAGGCGTACCATGGATGGGGGAGTCGAGTCACAGGGACCCTGAGCTCTCAGAGTTGCTTGTATAGAAACAATGTCCGACTATAAGTGGATGACTGGAATTTCTTTTTCTTTTTTGAAGGAGGTTTTGTAAATCAACTAGCCCAAGGGGGTGGTGGGTGCATTACTCTTTCAAAATTTCTAAAAGCCTCAAACATTTGATTCATCTTGTTAGAAAATATTGTAGTAGGAAGTCCAAAGCCTCTGGCTCCTGGCCATAAGAAACAGGATATTAAATATTTTACATGATGATGAAATTCAGTATTTTTCACATCTTCCATGTTCATGAATAAATGGTTTTTCCTCAATGTTAATTGTTCCTCTGGAATCCTCCCCAAGTGCACCAAGTATCCTACAGGAAGAAGCAAAAAGTGAAATAATGTCAAGCATCTCCCAAGAAAGGCTCTGAAAATACATTTCAACAGCCAGTTTGACATGGGGCAAATGAACAGAAAACAAACTCATCAAAATTCCAACTCTTCACTGCTAGAATACATCCACAAAGACATCGTGCTTGAGTATAGTCTAACTTTCTTCAAACTCAGGAAAAAAAAAAACATTCTTATTCTAAAAATTGCATCTGATCTAACAGCTCGCCTTGTGCCATCAGGCTGTGGGGAGGTAAGCTGATAAGAGCTTTGAAAGCATTTCTCATTTCTATTTCAAAATATTGCCCTGTGTGGGGAGAAAGTGGCATGGTTCACTTTACGTGTTAAATTCATGTGGTTTCTGTTTTCAGTGTGCTTCTCTGTCATCCCCCCTATTGTCAAGGTTTCCAAATCCCTGCCTTATGACTATGATACCTCATTTCTTCAACTAGCGCCCGGCCTTTCTAGTTTAAGAAGCCTCTTACCCCCTGTAAATAACTGTTCATGATGCTGATGTTTAACATAGAAGTCAATGTGAGTGGTTCTTCAAGAACGTATTTGTGTCTAATGTAGGAGTTAATAAAATGTGATGGGGAAAAAAGGCCTACATTTTATATTTGGTGTAGCCACAAACTGGAAAAAAACTCAGATTCATTCATCCTCTCACTCATTCATTCATTCATTCATTCATTCATTCATTCATTCATTCATTCAACAAACCTTACAGATGCTCACTTTGTGTTTGTCACTATGTTAAACGACAAATACGTGACTTGGACTTCTTTTTCATGACTCTGATGCCCTAACCCTTTGCAGAGTTGCATGGGTGTTGTAGAGATACAACCCTTAACGAATCATGTTTTAATCAAAGCCTGTGCTCAGCTTCCCAATAGCTAATCAGATAAAGCAGACACTTACTAATGGAGAGTGCCTGTATTGTTTGAGATGCTGTCACCATGAAAACTTTAATATTTAGTCTGCTGGGATCAACATTCCATGTGTTCAGAGTTCCTATGGGAGATACATTTTTTAAAGCCACAGGCTATAAAAAAATTATAGCTAAAGATACATAACTGTTCAAGATACATACTATTTAATGTTTTACTGCCACTTTTAAATAAGAATTTTTATGACATCATCCCATATCTTAATTGCATGTTGTTATTGCATGCCTGCAAATATTGACACTAATTATGTAATGAACTATAATTGCACTAATACATGATAATGGGCTAAAATCAGTGCAAATAAACATGAAAATCCACACAACCCAAAGAGCAGAATATTGAAAACCATTAGTGTTTTCAGACCAGCTTCTCTGAGCCTTTGACTCCAGAACAAGGCTACACATGAAGGAAATCGTGGTTTTGATCTGCAGGTATTTTTAAAACTGTCTGAGCTGTATGATGAGAGAATCCACCAGCATTCCTGCCCACGAGGACTTTCAGAGCTTTCCCTTTCTTGTTGCAGCCTCTTCCAAGAATTCTTCCCTTCCCCTGCCTCTTTCTTTCTTGTGTTTATACCATCAGCTTAATTGTCCATGCAGAATAAATGGAAGAGAAAACCTGCAAGTGAAAAGAAAAACTGTATTTTCTCTTTGTGGGTGCAGTGACTACTAAATCTTCTATGTAAGTGAATGGCTAGAGGTAGAAGCCTCAGAAATCTTTTATGAATTTCCAGGTGAGATCCAGGAATTTGAGTGGCCTGGTCAGAATGAGTTCACTCACTGGGATTTTTCTCCCATTTTGAGTCTTGATAGTAAGTCCATCTTACCAGGATACATACATACATACATACATACATACATACATACATACATACACACACACATACATACATACATATATACATACATACATACATACACACATACATACATACATATTCTGTTTATTATATATATAATATATGTATAAACACAAGAAAGAAAGAGGCAGGGGAAGGGAAGAATTCTCGGAAGAGGCTGCAACAAGAAAGGGAAATGTATATAATATTTCTGTCAATCCTCTTCTGCCATGTACCAGGTAGAAGCCATGCCGGTAGTATTAGATGTTAACAGTGTAACTCAAAGTCTAAGGAATCATACAATAGATAAATAAATTGCAAGGCAATGCTATGAAGATTAGATTAGATTAGAAATAATTCTTTGAACTGAGTTCTAAAGGATGCATGGAAGTTTCCTTGACAAAATAACCTCCCAGTCTCCCGCCACCACCTAGGAAACTAGGTAGCTTTGATCCAACAAAGGCGGTCCCCTCAAAAACCAGTTCTATTCTGGAAAGCAGTTCAAGAGTCTAAAGTTAGAAAAATTGGAAGACCCATGCCAGTCAAGGGGAGGAGAGAA
This sequence comes from Peromyscus melanophrys, assembly GCA_902168415.1. Lineage (NCBI taxonomy): Eukaryota > Metazoa > Chordata > Mammalia > Rodentia > Cricetidae > Peromyscus > Peromyscus melanophrys. The sequence continues at coordinate 31,239 of CABHPR010132593.1, forward strand.
GCATAAACAAACACCACTGGGTCCTTGAGGTGAATCAGTCCTCTGAACAGAACCAGCATGGTGGAGCTAAGCTCCTAGTGGGTTCAGACACACCGGCACATTCATGACAAGTCAAAATGAGAGTTCAGCAAGGTAGTGAGGAGACGTGGCCACAGGCCAAACAAACAGACCAAATGCATGGAGTTGGGGAATCACCTGTCTTGAATGAGTCTTTCTCCCACACCAGCATCTCACTGGGACTGAGAAAGGGAAGACTTACTTTAAAATTTCAAAACTGCATCAGAGAAGTTGACCTCATTCTCTTATAAAGAGAAGAACAGAGACATTTTTTCACAGGCTGCTAAATAAATCATCAGAGGAAGAAATATTACAAAATGTGAACCAATTCTGGGAAAGGGGGGGCTATCAATAGGAGAATGCTGTATTATAGATATTTACAGGTTGACAAGGCTTCTGTGTTCTTTCTGCTTTGCTCAGAACACTGTGTTCAATTGGTTAACTGTTTCAGCTTCATTCATTGCCCCCCTTTTACTGACCCTTACGAAATTTCAAAATTTTAGCTTTACAAGAAACTTATGTTTTCCAAAGACTTCTTTTCCCAATTATCCAATTCTAGACACCAATCAGTTTTTCTATTGCTTCAGTGGATATCAGAGTCTGCTGTATTGAGTAGAACAACCATTAGTTAATACTACTATAATTTTTTATGAATATAAAGTTTCAAGGGTACCAGTCCCCAATATCTGCCTGCTTCCCACCACAGATCAATCTCAAGCCGGGGTTCCTGTGGTGTTTTCTCTACCTTTTTGCTTGGTCAGACCCTCTAATGTGTTATTTCTTATGAATGGCCCAAGTATGCAACAGCATGAAAGACTTTATAAAACTAACTTGAAATTGCAGAGCTTAAGAATTGGTAGCTTTCCAGCCATTGTGACTGCATGTTCCCAGGTTGAGGTAGTAGGTTGTATAGTTTAGAGTTACATCAAGGGAGATAACTGTACAGCCTCCTAGCTTTCCTTGGGACTTGCACAAAGCAACATGGCAAGAAGGAACCATGATTTCTCCAGGCCTTTTTTCCCTAGGAAAGCCTTTGAAAGGTAAGACGGAGTGCAGCTATTGTACTGGTATTTTAGAATTCAAGTTTGTTTCATCCTTGTATCCTTGCTGTATTCTCACGTTCAGTTTCTTTGGGTTGGATTTTATTTTCATCAATTGTCTATCATTTATCCATCATCACAACAGCACTGCACAATGAGCAACACAGATAACCAATGACGAACAACCATCTTAGCCTGTGAGTCTGTTTTAATGGTGGCAGTTGTTATAGCCTTGGATGGACTGATTCATTGCAGCCATTGGGTATAGGATGGAACCACTAGGGTAACTCAGTACTTTCGGCCACATCACATTCTCTAACAAGCTAGACCCAGCATGTCTTCAAGGTAAAGAAGAAAATGGCAAGAAAAAGCCAAGAGTCTTGAGGATTTTGGAAGCTTCTTCTTGTTTTGTGTCTGCTAGTATTTTGTTGGTCAAGGAAGACACAGAGCCAATCCTGAAGCCAGGGGTTGGTTGTGGGCAGGGAGGGATACCTTTAGGGTCATGGCAAAGGATGTGAGGTGAGAAAAGGGGTACAAATTTGGGCCATCTTTTTGCTACTGCGTTACATTTTCTTAGATATCATCAAATTGAAATGAATAATGCTCCCTCCATGAGATGAACCTTCCAGGTTCCAGAGCAATGTTTTGAGTTCATGGTTTAGATTTTATGCTAAGCTAGTCTCTGACTTGTGTATTATAACTTTATTGATGAGATATGCCCCAACCTTCTACAGAACAATGCCAAGTGGCTGAGATGATGCTCATTCACATACTGATCAAAATTCAAGTTGGGTCATTTCATGATGATGGCCAGTGCCAGGAGTGGTGGACATGCCACTTATTTTAGACTAACCTCTCAACCTGCATTGAGCACTAAAACCAGTCTGAGATTCAACTCCATTGCTCAGAACAGGGTTGCAACAAGGCCAGACTCTTCTCAGAAGAAAACTCAGCTAGTCAGAGGGTACATAGTTAAGTAATTTAATTCACTGCATTATTTTTTGACAGCTAGCATGAACACTCAGTGCAGTGAGTAGTTACGGTCCTCTCTGAACCACCTTAAAGATTAGGTCCCTATGTCATTTGGATTCCATGCTCAAATATCCCATGGAGAATCACAGTGGATGTTAGGTGACTAAGAAGAATAATTACCCCTAGTTTAAGGACAAAGCATGGTTGATATTTTGGTGGGCCTTTTTTAAGGCGACTATGAAATTCCACAGCAGAGCTCAGATCAAGATTCTCCTGCATCATAACCACCCATTTATTACCTCAGTGCTTCATCCTATAATAGAGATTGTAGCCTGGCTAGAGAAAACACTGACTTGATTTTGCAGCATTTACCACATGTTTGACATGAAACACATTGAATACCTGTATGTGTTGAAGAAGGTTTTATGCAGTTAATATGTGCAGCCACTTGACATACAAGGATCTACTTGGTTTGGCTTATGCATCTACAAAGCTTTATGCATTATCATCCCCCTGTGTAAGACAATAAAGTGCCTTCCTTTGGCAGCAGAAACTCAGGTGGACTCACATACCTGAGATTGCTACAAGCATACAAGTGCTGGGATGGTCCCCACTCTGAAGACAAAGCCATACTGATGTGATTATTCATTTACTGACTTTGATAATAGGTTGTATCCTATTATCAAAGGTTCTAGTGATGCCCATTGTTTTCTATGACATAGTGTCCAGGAACTTCCAGTGAAGTTGTTTTCACACAGTGGCCTATGGCAGAGCAGAGGTTGGATCTGCAAGGTAAATAGATTTATATTGGAAACCGCATCTTAGGATCCATTTCATCAGGGTTTGAAAGTGTGTTTCCAAAGACTACTTATTTCCATTTTAGGTTAGGATGTGTTCTTTTCCTTCAGGAAAACTCCTTGCTGCATTTTAGCTAAAAATCATTCTTAGCCCCCAAACTCTCAAATATACCAATACACAAATGTCTATAATATCTTCTGAAAATTAATCTTGGAGCTTGGAAAGGAAAAAGAAAGCTTCAGCATGATAACATCTAAATACCAAGTTGGATATGGCAGCTTTACTTGTAATTTTAGCACTTGGAAAGGCAGAGTGAGACAGGAGGATTGTTATGAGTTTGAAGCCAGTCTACCTTGTATAGTGAATTTAAGCTCACCTTGGGCTGGAGAGCAAAACCTAGCCTGAACAAAACAAACAAACAAACAAAAAAAAGTGCAGTAAAGATAAAAATTATAAGACCTATACTGGCTCCCATACCCATCTCCCCATCAACACTTGAGGCAGGTGGGAGAGCTGGTCCTACATAAGAGCAGGAGAGCTGTCCTTGCCCCTCACCAGCTGTAGCACTCAGGAGAGTTGCCCCTATACTTCCCCAGGCTAGCATAGTAGATCTGGCCCAAATGGGAGAACTGGCCCCTCCCCTTGCTCATTGCTGCAAGGGGTGAACTAGCCAGGACAATGCTGGAGGACTCATCCTGGTGATGAAGACAGGGGAGAGCTGGTGGACTGACCAACCCTGCAAGTACCCAGGCCCAGGGCGAGGGTTATGTGTTGACCTACCCCAACATCCACCCCATCTGTGATCTGCTGGAACATGATAGGGGTGTGTGTGTGTGGGGGGGTCTGTCCTGCAGACCCAGGGCTGCAGGATCTCCATGACACAAGACAGCAACAGAATGTCCAGGAAGAGTCCCAGCGAGGGCCCAGCATTGATGGTGCAGCAGAGACCAGGGGCCTCGAACCAGACCAATGATTCTTTGCGATGAACGTGTGCATGTAATAACGTATGGATAAAGGGGTTTACTGCGTGACTCACTGTGTCACACTGCAGCTTCCATGATGAGATTTTCCCTTTCTCGCCCCATCTTTTTTTTTTCCTTTTTTCTCTTAAATTTTATTTTGTTTTGTTCTAGGTTGTGGAGGGAGATGAGTGAGATTGGGAGACATGATGTGAAAGACATAAAGAATAAATACAAAGAAAGTTTTTAAAAAGTACTATATTGATAACAGAAATGTCATTTTATTTTATAATTCATTTATTTAATCCAGCTGTGTTCTAATATATAGGCAATCTTCAAAACATCACAATGTGGCTGGCATCTTGATCTTTGTCCTGTAAGGGGTACTTACCAAAGCAGTTTAAGGAAACTGGACATTTAGAAGTTTGTAAGTTTTCTTGATGATAGCTACTTCATGAATTTTAATTTCTAGGATATCAGATTACTCTTTCCCTTGGTTCACTGCTTGAGATTGTAATGCCCCCACCCCCCATCCAGTCTCATCTCCCTGCTGAGCGTGGCACTGTCCTCTCAAAGTCAGCCTTGGCTCATGGTCATCTCTTGGCTTTCTGGAGCCTCAAGGAGAAGAGAGAAGCTCAGTTCTATCACGATGAACTTTCTAAATCCTCAATAGCCAGTCAACTCTTAAGGGAGTTTGATGGTCTCAGGACATGATACAAACTCTGGAGCAGCAATGATTTTGCATAATAAAACACTTATTTTTTTCGGACATTTTATTATCACATATTCACCCCCTTTCATACTTCTTTAACATTCTCTCTCCTCTTCCCAAATATTCACTCTTCCAATTTTATCTTTTCCTTTTTCTTCTAGACTCCATATATGCAAGAAAACACATGACACTTGTCTTCCAGAGTCTGGATTATTTCATTTAACATGATACTCTCTCATTCCGTTCATTTTTCCAGCAAATTATACAATTCCATTCCTTTCATCTTTCTTCCCTCCCTCCTTTCTTTCTTTCTTTCTTTCTTTCTTTTTCTTTCTCTCTCTCTCTCTCTCTCTCCCTCTCTCCCTCCCTCCCTCCCTCCCTCCCTCTCTCCCTCTCCCTCTCTCCCTCCCTCCCTCCCTCCCTCCCTCCTTCCTTCCTTCCTTCCGTCTTTCCTTCCTTCCTTCTGTGTTTTGAGACAGAGTCCAATGCATCCAAGACTGGCCTTCAGCTCTCTGTGTAGCTAAAGATGACCTAGAAGTTTTGATCCCGTGACCTTCACATCACAGGTGTGGGGATTACAGGAATGTGCTGCCATGCCTTCTTTGAGCATTAAATGGAGTGATTCATGCATACTAGGCAAGTACTGTACTGACTAAATTAGGTCCCCAGCCCCATGATTTCATTCTCTTTGTCTGAATAATATACCCTGTTGTGTATAGGTGGCGAATTCTCTGTATCCATTTATCTTTTGATCCTGTTCTAGGCTGCCTCATTCCTTGGTGATCATGAATTTGCTACAGTAAATATGAATATACAGTTATCTTTGTGCTATGCTGACTTAGATCCTTTGGTTATGCACCCAGGAGTGGTATAGCTGGATCATATGGAATTTTATTTTTACACTTCTTAATCTCAATTTTCTGAGTATATAAACCGGGGGTAAGAAATCTGAGGATTGCTTATTGTCTTTAGATGGATATGTTCAACTGCCCCTTTAGAGGACGCAAGTTCAATTCCTAGCACTCACGCTGAGTAGCTTACACCCTCTAACTCCAACACAGAGGATCACCCTTTTCAGGCCACCTTGGATGCTTGCCCTAGTGCACAACCCTACATAGATATATACACAATTAAAAAGAAAAATAAGGGTTTTTTCCCCCTAAAGTACACCTTTGTTCTCTTCACTAACCGAGAACTCTGTGGTGCAGCACCGAAGAAACTGTATTTTACAGAGACACCATAACATTAAACATGCTCCTGAAAATCATACTACACCAATCACTCATTCAACAGAACCCCCTTCCACAGGCCATGTAAAGGAAATCTATCTGGGAGCATGGATGCTGTCACCCAAGTTGATCTTGCCATAGTCAAGTCATTTGAATTCCTGAACTTCATCGTCCAAAGGCAAACATCTGTGAATAGAGCTAGATAATTTCTGAGATGCCTGCGGTGTTGAGAAATGTGCAATTCTGAGATGCTCACCGAGGAACCATTCCTCGTATACAGTAGAACCTTACGTCTGAGCCTCTGCCATACATCTGTCCTGTAACATGGGAAAATATTTTCCCAACTTGATACCTACACTGTCAAAGAGACATGGGCAAGATGGTAAGGAGGAGTTTGCAGTAATGGTTACCACATCAGGGTACTGACCCAAAGGGTAACATTAAGGCAGTGGAAGAGATAGCCAGAGAGACGGTAAAGTGTGAATCCCACTAGATCACTAGGGTAACAGAGAAAAGTAAATTAGCTTCTGCCAAGGTGTAATCAAGCACTGCATATTACTTTCAGGGCAGATTATCTCAGTGATGGAAAGGATGAGAAAGGCACAACTCACTACCTCCTTTCTCCATTCCCGTTTGTGCCTTCTCCGAATAAATACGATGCACTTAGTGTTCTGTTACCAACTGCAGTGTGGAGCACAGGAGAGCTGCCTTGGCTCTTCTCAGTCCTTTTCCATACGTCGCTGATCTCCCACTGTTCTGGGCTAATGCAAAATGCAATAACGTTTAGCATCAGGACATCTCTGAGTCAAGAGGTTAAGGGAAAACACATCTCCCATTGTGTTCCAGCAGCTCTGATACTGTTAATGGCAAAACACCATGGAGACAAATGATCTCTCTTTATTCAGGAAGCTCTGAGTGAAGAGAAAATATATGTGACATCTTTACAACATGAGAGCCCTCTCTATATGGTGCATTAAGGCAGGGCAGAGCAGGGGAGAAGTTCACCTAACATGGTGTCTGATAAGGCTTGGGCATTGTCTACTGGGAGGATTCAGTCTTCTCCATTTTCTCTGTATTGCTTTAACAAATGCTGTGGTTCTAGCAGGGGGAAGGAGATGTGACCTTTACCAATGTAACTTGGGAAAAGAGGATCATGAGCAAACAGTGACAAGCTCTGTGTGGTATTTTTCTTAAATGTGATCTGAAAAGGTATGGGATGCATAGCTTGTTCTTTCCTCTTATTCCACCTAGGTGCATCTTGCCTTTCTCCGCTGTCTGCTTTAGGCAGAAGGCACACAGATCGATGTGTTTACAGAAAGAAACTAAGACAGAAAAAAACCCCAATAAATTATGCTTCTGCTGAGATGTTTCACTCTTAAAATTACCTGCAAGTGACTCTGTAATCTGCATGATGGCAGAAAGATCACATGATGATATATTCTGTGCTTTTACTATTTGTTCAATTGTCAGTCGACTCCGGGGAAACGAATCTTAGTCAAGATCTCCTCTTTTGCCAAAGGACTTTAAAAAGAGTTCTGTTTTATTGTTTGCAGGTTGTGATAAAAAATTAAAATTAAGATATTCCTTTTCCTTAGGACCTAAAGAATTTGTTCAGTGGCAAATTCTGGTTCAGGAATCTGTCTGCGGGGTTATCTGCCCAGATTAGATTTATGAAACAATTCTCAAAATTTCATGATACATTGGTCTTTGAAACATTGGAGGTTAGCTCTTGCTGGTGGTACCTATGAGTTAACTGTACTGCTGACTTTGGGGAAAGTGGGGGCAGAAAAATGTGGGGCTGGAGATTTAGCATTGACTTTGAATTGGAAACTTACAGAGACATTTCCACACCACGCCAATACACTGCAATACCACACTAGACGTTGATTCCTTTGCATCAAGGGCAGCCAGACCACATGTTCATCAGGTCCAAGAACTCTAGAATGTCTCATTGTTTGATGAATAAGGCCTCAAGTGTTCTGTGGTTGCCACTTGTAAATTCGAATAAAATGTATAGAATTCAAATCATAACTGGGATTCCAAACTGGGGCAACTCATGTTCAGTGATGAAGCTGAATTGCTATAGTCATGTGCTGCTCCTGTCCAGTGTGGACCAGCCGTGTGGAGACATGATGGTGTTCTCAAATGCATGTTCTACAAACCTGAAGAGATGGGGAGTCTTAACCTGTTTGTAGCTCTTTATTATTTTATAATTCAGTGTTGCCGATATGGTGAAATCTATATGCAAAACACATTAAATCGAGCATAATTAAAGGGACTCAGAGATGGTGAGGCGGCTCAGTGGGTCAAAGCTCTTGTTGCACAAACCGAACAACCAGAGTCTGATCCCCTAATCTCACAATGGAAGGACAGAGCTAGGACTCCTGCAAGTATTCTTCTGACAGCCATGGCCATGTGCTCTGTCTCTCTGTGTGTGTCACTGTCTCATTCTCTGTCTCTCTGTGTCTCTGTCTCTCTCTCACACAACACACATACATGTACAAACACAAATGATAATAATTTTTAATTAAGGAAAGCATATGCCTAAACACTGAACAGGAAGGTAGAAAAGGACTTCCTGGAAAATAAACTTTGGTCACCTGCTATGCCTAAGAACCCAAGTTTTTTAGCTAATCATTTTACTAGGATGTCCCTATATGAGATATATGAACTGTGCTGGATGGTTTTATGTCAACTTGACACATCTGAGAGGAGGGAGCCTCAATTGGGAAGATGCCTTCATAAGATCCAGATGGAAGGCATTTTCTTAATTAGTGATCCATGGAGGAGGGCCCAGCCCATTGTGGGTGGTGCCATCCCTGGGCTGGTGGTCCTAGGTTCTATAAGAAAGCAGGTTGAGCAAGCCCTGAAGAACAAGACAGTAAGCAGCACCCCTCCATGACCTCTTCATCAGCTCCTGCCTGCCTCCAGGTTCCTGCCCTGTTTGAATTCCTGTCCTGACATTCTTCAATGATAGACTGTAATGTAGAAGTGTAAGCCAAATAAACTCTTCCCTCCTTTACTTGCTTTTGGTCCCAATGTTTCATCACAAGAATGATAACCCTAACTAGAACAATACCTATTAAAATAAAGAATATCTTCTGGTTAAAGATAAAACTGTTCTGAACCAAGTTTAACATTTCTTAAGTTTTATAAGTTATTCTGAACCTTGTGTGTTCTGAGGTCAGCATTATAAAGCTAAATTTATCCTGTGGAATTGTTTGACATGTAAAAGTGCCAATTACAGACCTCAGCTTGGCAGAATACTGGTTCAGCTCAACTTTACCATTTATGTTCTATGGCTTGAGTTGGAAATGCGCATGAATCTGACTTTGATGTCTTCTAACAGGAAAGTGCCAAAACGTTATGCTGCAAATGGAACATTACTCTTAACCAATCCACCAACATGTTTAGTTCTGAATACAGCACACACATTGTCCTGTGACCTTGCGTGGTTCTAAGTTTAGCTGGCTCTGTGTTTCCTTGCCAGTTCTTCTTCCCTATGCAGTTCTGTTCCTCAGAGGCTCCTTCATGTATTTGCCCTATTGCTTCTCAATACATTTAACCACAGAAGTCACCTTAAAGAAGTTGGAGGAAGCCAGGCGGTGGTGGCGCATGCCTTTAATCGCAGCACTTGGGAGGCAGAGCCAGGAGGATCTCTGTGATTTCTTGGCCAGCCTGGGCTACAGAGTGAGTTCCAGGAAAGGTGCAAAGCTACACAGGGAAACCCTGTCTCAAAAAACCAAAAAAAAAAACCAAAAAAACAAAAAAAAAAAAA
>CABHPR010132594.1:0-19034 GCA_902168415.1 Peromyscus melanophrys
TAAGTGCTAAGAAAATTTCTCAGAGCTGGGAGGCGGTAGGTAAGGTTACACAAAAAAAGAAAGTCCACACATTGGAGATGTGTTGTGGATTTGCTTTTTGATTAAGGCTGGGTCCTTAGGGAGATTATTATTAGACATAATGTATTTGGGATTTGAAAATGTTCTTTTAAAGTATTCATATTTCCATACCCTAAGTCGAAGATCACTGCTGTAAAAACCATCGCCTAATGTCAGAGTTGTAAGACAGGTGGAATGAAATGACACAAACCTATGAAAAGATAATTCACCCTAAAAGATCAAATAACAGTGCAAGGCAATGAAGGAGAAGTATACTAGCCAAGCCATGCACAATTGCCATAGATAATTGCTTAACCATTGTGCAGACTGACTAGCAAGAAGCTTGTGGTGCTAAAAGAATTCTTGAGGGCCTTTTAAACAGGGACACTTTTGATGTCCTGAAAGGATTTATGCAAGACCAAGTATTAGTGGTGGAGGCTTATGGAAGGGGTGATTGGAGGTTATTTTAAGTCACTACAATTTGGCGACAGGATTAGAGGATGTTATGATTACAAAGGATATAGATTCCAGTCTTTAGATCTAGGGATTTTCTTTAATTTTTTAATTGACACACACATATTTGTGATTATATATATTATATATGATATATATATTACATATATAAAATCTGTGATACAATGTGCTGTTTCAGTTTGTTTACTTTGATGAGTAATAACCTACCTGTCAAGTCCATTAAACCAAATTCTTAATAATTTTTCATTTTTATATTGTTGTTTATATTTTAGTGTGGACCTAAGTAAGTGTGTGTCCAAGTATATATGGAGGCTGAAGTTTGGCATTATGTATCATCCTCTATTGTATTCTGCCTTGCTTGTTGAGATAGGGTGACCCTATAACTTAGTGATGGGCTATACTGGTAGGCTAGAGCCCCAGGTCTACCAGTCTCATTCATCTCTTCCTCACAGGCACTATTATGCCCAGGGATTACATCTGTATTGCTCACACTTAACAGCTTTAATAGCTGATCTGTGACCCGAAGACTCCTTATCATTGGTTTGATGTGGTAAAAATATTAACAATCTCCCTTCTTGATTTTAAAACATGCAGTGCATTACTATTTATTATATGCTAGGTGAAGTAAGCCAGCCCCAGCAAGACAAACACTATGATCTCATTTACATGTGGGATCTGAAAATTTGACCTTAGAAGCACAGGGTAGAGTGGTTGTTGCCGGAATGTGTGGAGAGGAGGAATGGAGAAACGGACTGTTTTCAAAAGGTAGAGAGTTTCAGTATGACAGACTTCAGATTTGATCATTTATTCCAAGTGTCACAGGGATACACTGTAGCCTTCAGAATAGACAGACGGTGGGATCAGATTGATAGAGCAAAGATAGTGTGAAAGCCTGGCCAAAGGTTAGAGACTAGAAATCGTCAAATATATAGTAGAAATCCTGGCCTCAGGCCATGAAAGCATAGGACAATGGATATGAGAGTGGAAAGGAAAGAGGGTGTAGAGGGACCAAATAAATGGGAAACAAAACAACAGCAAGAAAAGATGGGATTAGAAAATTATTGGCGTGTAAATACATGAGAAAAAAATAATGTGTTCTACATTAGCGGAAGTTTGCAACTCATAAATTCAGGAAAGGGTTTTGCGACTGTGTAATGAGTTGGAATGTTTGATGAACTGTGACTCAGAAAATCAATAATAACACTTCCCAATAAAATGCATAGCTGGCCTGCTAACTATAAGCATTGCCTGTCCTGAGGCTGCACCCTCAGTTGTTTTTATAACAGCAGCTATGTTACCATTGTGCATTCCAGACCCAGTGCACCCGATTCTCCGCTGTTGTCCAATTCTGATACTTCCTCTTGCTAGGACAGCTTGTGGGCATTTTCTGAGCGTTAGTTCCCTACCTCCCATTAAATGTCATGTCTGTAGACCCAGAACACAATACCCACTATTAGGGACCAAACTTCTTTAGTGTATGTTTTCAGGCATCTCCCTTCTAACAAGTGCATGTTGGTAATAATGACCTCTAATGCTGGCAAGCATTTCAGTGCCTAGAAATTAAAAGTAGAACATTCATTAATCAGAAATAGTTTCATTCATATATATGTGTGCACATATGTATATTCCCTCCTTATTTTAATTTATTAATTACTTTCCATACTTGTACTTAGACTTAACCATACTTCATTTTCAAATAATGAGTAATAGTGTAATAAAATCTTCTACAACCAAATGTCATCTTATTGAGAGGTAATTTTTCAAAATAAATATCTGAACAAATTCTATGCTAAAAAATCTAGATAATACAAGTAACTACAATTAAAACCATCCATAATCGTAACTGTATATAACTAGTCACTATTAATATTAATCAAACATTTTAACTTATACCCTAATCACATACATAAAATATAAATTTTGTTACAGAAATGTGGTCTTTTATATGCTGAGAAGATTGATACTTTATGCTGTTCCTGGTTTACTAGTCACAGTGTCTTTTTTTTTTTTTTTTTCTGGATGGCATTTTAAGGAACAGTTAGAGAAAAATACCATGCTCCCTACCTTCATGGATGTTGAAGTACCTTGATTGTTTTGTTGGTTCATAATAATCCTATCATGAATGCTAGTGTTTAAAACTATCCCATTTGTTGGCCCAGGGATATTGGATAAGAGTGTGCATAGCTACATTATTATGTTAAATGATTATTTCAAAAGTCCTGTTAGTTTGTCTTTACACTGCCATATTGATAATATTTATAAGATTAACTCCAAAATACCGAGCATAATTCCCACTGTTTCATACCTGCGTACATATTTTCGATATATTCATCCAGTCTTTCATATCAGTAAGTCCTACATGTGGTTCAACCAGAATAAGATAGAAAATATGAGCAAAAACATTTGCATTCAATATGTATGCAACCCTTTTCTTGTCCTTATTTCCTAAAGAGTAGTAAATGCTCACCCAGGACTTACATTATTTTATGCTATACAATTAACATAGAGTACACAGCATTGCACGTAGGTTAGATGTAAACACTACACCATTTTATTTAAGGGACTTCACCATAAAAATACTTCAATGAAGCGGGGGTGGCTAGAACTAATCCTTCCATACAGAAGCATGATTGTATTTAGATGAAGATTATAACTGCTAATTAATATTGTTGTAAGACTCTAATTGTGACCTTTTATTAATTATAAATTTCAAAATATTTTCAGAGATTTACAAAATAACAATACTTGAAATTTCTTGTGCAAACAGTTTATGTTTTAACTTCTGAAAGCATTTTCTTCCTGAAACCTGTTCTCATTACATTTTAAAGACAAAAATCAAAATAGTGCTTAGCTCATCAGTATCTCAGTGCATTTATTCTTCATTTTGTACACCACCTATCAACAGAACTATGCTAAATGTCCATAAACAAATCATGGTTTTGACATTCTCGGGCATCAGTTTGGGCTACAGAATCTGAGAGTGAAATGTTGACGAAGGTTTGCTTCTGGGCAGTAGTCACTTGAGAATTTTACACATGATGTTCAATTTATCCTTAGCAAATACATTTGCCATAACAAAACAGAACATTTTATGCTTATTTCCACAGGTAAAAGAAATCCATTGGAGTGTCTTCAAAGTGAATGAAGGCTTCAGTTCCCCTAAGCTTTCTTAAAGGACATCTTCATAGCTATATTTGATCCAGCTTTACAGGAAGTTTTAGACTGACTTTGATGCTTTGTATATCAAGGGAAGATATTTCATTAAAATGAATTATATCTCTAATAAATTTAGTGCCATTATATATTGTATAAGATCAAATTATCATTTTAGATACTTTAAGGTCTATAAATCTGTATGCAGTATTGTTGGTCTAGGTTTGAGTTATGAGATATTAATCAACATTGTAATGCAGGGGGTATGCAAACTCACAAAATAAATCACTAAGAGAGGGAAGCTGAGCTTTTTAATGCAGTAGAAATCACTATAAGACACTAGTCTTGAAGCTAAAAGAAGAAGCTAATGCTTGCGATTGCCTTTAAATTACAGTTTCTTATAAACATTAATATTATTATGGTTTGACTCTGAAATATCCTCCACAGGTTCATTAGTTTAATGCTCCTTCACCTTCTTGTGGCTCTATTGAAGGATATTGGAAGCTCTAAATGGAAGCTTTAGGAGAAGGGGTGTGCTACAGGAAACAGTTCAATAAGAGTGGGCCTCTGAAGCAATACTCACTCCTGGTTCTGGCCGCTATCCTTGCTTCCTGGGCTGCATTGAGAGGAACTGCTTCCATCTACTCCTACTCTTACACACAGAGCTTTCTCCCTTCATTTCTTCCTTGACACATTGTACTGAGAACCTGGAATCTATAAGTCTATCCTCCCCTACATTGTTTCTGTCAAGTATTTGGTCACAGTGATATAAAGTAATTAATACAGTCATAAATTGGGATGGCCAGTTTAGCAAGTAACAAAGAATGATAGGAGCAAACTTGAAAGAGAAGAGGCCGGTTCCTGGAATAAAAAAGATGAGCTCCAAAAAAAAAAAAAATGAAAAACAATGACATTGGAAATGTGAAATTGCTATGATAACCTTGTAAGTGGCATGTATCTGCAAGGTTTTTGATTGCAATGTTGGTAGAAGAATAGTTTTCCAAACAATCTTATTTAGAATTATTTTTCCTGGAGGACTTAAAATAACACAAATAATAATCAATTCACCAATAATGGAAATAAAAGTATATTAAACCTTGTTATTGTGGATTATGTATGATTAAATGGCCATTTTGAATTCCTGCCTGAATGAAATGGACAGATGAGATGGCTTCCAGCTGGTGAGCAGAAGATTGGCAAAATTCCCACTAAACGATAGAGGAGTCAAGAGACTTTCCTGAATATAGGGAAACAAAGTACTTAGAACACCTTCAATTCCAAGTGCTTCCAATATCATCCTGAGAAGTTGAAACATGATTTGCTGAGAAACTGCATCTTCTGTAGAAACGGAGGTGCTGGAGGTGAAGCACGCATGGATGCGGTCAGGGAAAGGAGGCAGGAATGTGATCAGTGACGCCGAGGAAGAGAGAGTAGATAGAGGTCCTACAGATGGCCTCTACCATTAGAAGGTGAAGACCTCAAGAGCAAAGACCTGGAAGATACAGACGGTGATGTAGAGCACTACCACCTTGAAAAACTGTCCTGTGTGTTGCCGCCCATAGGGTGAGCAGCAGCCTCCTGTGACAGATTAAATAGTGCACACAGCGAACAGCTGTTGGGCGGATAGATGCAGCCACAGAGAATTTTTAAAGCATTCTTGTCTCACTACAGGTGCTTTTCTACTTGACCTTCAAGTGAAATCTCTAAAATATAAATTGAAACATATTCTTTTGCTTAAAACTTGCCAGGGACATTTCCCGGTTTGTTAATAATTTCTAGACTAATGCATGGTTCCAAGGAAGCACCTCTGATCCCAGTGTCCCCAGAAAAGCCACAGCCTCATCAATTCCTGGCCTCTCCACAAAGGCTGGCAGGTTCCTGGTGTGGGCCTTCCACCTGTCTCTTTCCACTCTCCATTTATTCATGCTTTCCGCAGTGCCCATGGTTTTCATTCATTCACATCTCTGTTGAACTTGACACTCAAATTATTATTTTTTTTTGTTGCAAATCATACCCATTACCTGTTCATTTCCCTCCGCCCCTGAAGAGCAGAGCTCTACGTAGCTTGTTTTTCTCAGACCTATAGCTGCTTATCTGTGGTATATGAACAGTTACCATGGGCTGAGTATGCCTCACGTGTCCGGCAAACTGTCTGACCCAAGAGTAGGGTAGCCATTAAAGAGAGGTTTCAACAAATTAGCTTTGTTGTTTGTTAAATAGCATAAAAAAACCTCAGCCAAAGAGTACTTGGGGAGACTTACACTGAATGCCATATTGTAGCTAGAAAGCCAATTGCACAAAAAGGGGAAAATATCATCAATTAAAAGATACAATTTAAGCCGGACCGGTGGTGGCGCATACCTTTAATCCCAGCACTTGGGAGGCAGAGGCAGGTGGATCTCTGTGAATTCGAGGCCAGCCTGGGCTACAGAGTGAGTTCCAGGAAAATCACAAAGCTACACAGAGAAACACTGTCTTAAAAAACCAAAATAAAATAAAATAAAATAAAAAAGATACTATTTGTCTAGGACTTAAGAGGGATGGAAGTCACATAGCTTTTGTTGTTCATGAAGTATCAATATAAGCCTTTGTCATTTGTGGAGCTTACTGCGAATGTAAAGAAAGTTTGTCTCTTGACTATTTATGTAATTCCTGCATCACATTTATTCTTTAGACCTCTTTAAAGATAATTTTAGTACATTTAGTATGTGTGTGTGTGTGTGTGTGTGTGCATAATGACATGCATTTGGAAATCAATGTACTAGGAGGGTCCTGGGGGTCAAACTCAACTTAGGCTTTGTACCCACCAAGCCCTCTCACTAGGTTTGTTTTTTAAAGTTGTGTGAACCATGGAAGCATTGGATAATTTCACTTCCGGGTATTTTCTGGAATTTCTGTCATGGTGGAAGGTGAACACTACTGTCATTTACCGTGTAGAAAACAAAACAGCATCAAAGCTATGGAAGCTATGGATTCTAGATTTCTTGGAATGGCAAGAGAAATGAGGATCAATTTATTCCCACCCACCCCCCAATAGCTGTTTACTGTCATTGTGTGAGTGAGATAGAGCAGCTGGCATGTGGAACTGATTCCATAAGCACAGGGTTCTTTAATAAATTTCATTACACTGGGAATGATATTGACAGTGCAACATTAGAGGTTGCTTAAATAAGATACTGCTTAAGCTATGTATTTTTAAATTAAATATAAAAAGAGTTCTACACATGAAACATATTTTTTAGCATTTGGAACAGAACTATATATCTTCTGACAAAGGTAAATTGGAAATTTGTCTCCAAGACAACCAGGTATTTTTCAATTTTTTTTATTGTTGACTGTGATTCTCCATATTCTACAGCTATGAAGTGTGTGTGTGTGTGTGTGAATTAATGTGGAAAGGTGGGGAAAGAAGAAAACAATACCAAGAACACATAGAAATACGCCCTACTTGAATATGCTAGTATGGAGTGAAAGTGATTTTTTTTCTAAACTATGTGTTTAATGATGTTAGATTGTTTTCAAGTTCAAGCTGAGGATTAAGTTGAATGTATTTAATGATTTGTGTCCATGCATAGTCTTAATTAATACCAAGAGCCTGGGAAACAACATTGAATTTTGAAAAGACTGATTGTCATCCTATCTCTACTTAAATTTGCATAAGTCTTTCTTCATCCATGACCTGTCCTTTGTCCAGATGTATAATTCCAGAAGTCCAATGGAAAAGCATAACAGATCTTAAGTGGGCATAGGGAGCATATGTTTAGATAACATAGGATTTCATTTTCAGTGATGCCTGATATAATAATGTATACACATATAAAGCATAACAGATCTTAAGTGGGCATAGGGAGCATATGTTTAGATAACATAGGATTTCATTTTCAATGATGCCTGATATAATAATGTATACACATATAAAGGATATCCTAAAAGAGTTCTTCACAATTGTAAATGGCTTTCCGTGTGATGTCTCTCTTTTTTAAATCCATTTCTTCTTTCTTCATTTGTCCTATCCACTGAGTCAAACATAGCTTATTTCAGGATCAGTTGCATAATAGTGTTTATTGCAGTAGAGGCTAATCAAACTTTCCAAGTAGGAACCTAGGATTTCCTATTAATACCCCTTGCTAAGGAAAAGCAAATGTGCCTCATTCCTAGCTTTCTAAATAGTTATTTGGGCCACGTACTGCTGCTTAATATCTTTCTGCTTTACTTGTTGAATTTCCAGTATGTCTCTTCTAAGGAAAGACTCCCTCGCCAAGTTGGTTACAAAGTCTTGCCTCTGATTTGTTGCTAGGATACGCCTCCATAGGTAGGGAGAACTTGAGAAGATAAAAGACAGATGACTCCCAAATGGTGACAATTACAGAATAACTCCCCAAATGACTGCAAGTGGTTCCTTTATCTGCCTCCTTTGCCCAAAGGGGCATATTAGAGAGCAGATAATTACCTTATGAACTCATGTTGTATACACAGATGGATTGGTTAGTATGAAAAAAAATGCATTAATGGCCTGTGAAATGCAGATGAAGTAATTATTTAGATAGCTCCATCAAAACACGAACTTGTTCTCATCTCAGAAATTCAAATGAGTCTAAGGAGCATGTGGTGTGCCCCAGTAATTTGGCATAAACATTTCACTTCAAGTTGTATGAGTTAAGATACAAGCTTAATTTGTTACTTCAAATAACTATTAATCCACTTGCTTTGTAAATTAACATATTTTTATTTCAGTGTTTGGTATGCATAATCAGACAGGATTTCATTTTCATTTTGTTATAACTAACTGCATGTTTTAAGTTATCAAAAAAAAGCATTATGGGTGAGGAAAAATAACTAAACTTAAAATCTTGATGTTCTCAAAATCAAGATTCATACAGTGATAACGCATATTAGTAGATAACATAAAATGGTATTAAGCATACTTTTTAAACACAGGGCACCAAAATTCTAGAAGGTACTCTTTTCTGATATGTCATTAAGATAATCATCTTTTCCCAGAACACATTATTTTTGGCATAACCTTCTTCATGGTTCAGCATGGATCTGTTGAGGTTGACTTTCCCTTAGTTCAGTGATGTGCAGACTACATTTCCAATTGAAAACTTTCAAGAAGTCATGCTGACTCCAAGTATGAGGTCTTTTGTGCTATGAATTTCCTTGATTTTATTTTTGTACATTTAGTAAGTGCATATTTAGCATTCAGGGTTCTAAAAAATTTTACAATGCCTGAAAAGATTTTTTTTTAAGTTTGGGAAAGACTAAGAAAGTGGAGTTGAACAGCTCTGTCTCTGTGTTACTCCACAAATCTGCTTTTTCTATGTGAGGGGAAGAATATTTGTCACATTCTTTGAATGCAAAGATAGAAACTAAACCTCTCTTATATAAAAATATTTCATAGTTTTCAACATGAGCATATAAACATTGTGGATGCTTTAAAAATGACATTGATGAACTACTGCTGTATTGCACCAAGTGCCAACTATTCAGAGCAGTATTTCAAGAGGAATAAAATCACTAGATCATTTATTAAAATAAAAAATATCAAGACCCACCCAATATCACTAGAATCTGAATGCCCAGATCTGATACTTGGGAATTCACCAGTTGTTGGTTTTTCCTCTAATTATCCATTTGTCTTTTTTTTTTTTAATTTTTACTTTTTTAGATAAGGTCTTGCCATTTTGCTCTAGATAATCTTGAATCACAACAATCCTCCTGCCTCCATCTCCCAAGTTCTCTGATTACAAGAGTGGAGCACAACACCAGGATTCATTCATGTATATATTCTTAAATACCTTTTTAAACAAACCTATCTCTACTACCTATCAGGGAAAAAAACTTACAGAGTATTGATTTTTAAATAAAATGTCTGATTTCTTATTTAAAACATAAGGGAGTTCATATCTGGTACTTTAAACATAATCGAAAGCCCATGAATAGAGAGATCATAAAAATAAAATTAAAGAAATACATATAAATAAATGAATGAATGAATGAATGAATGAATGAATGAATAATTTGAAATACATAAAATATGGAGCAGTAAACACCTGGTATTTTTAATAGCAGTCTAATTTGAGAAATTTAAAATGTACATATAACAATACAACTCATCTAGTTTGCTCTCTCTCCCTCAGTGTGTGTGTGTGTGTGTGTGTGTGTGTGTGTGTGTGTGTGTGTGTGTGTGTGTGTTTAAGGCATAAATAAAATGGCCACCTTTCTTTAAGAGGAATATAGATATGCAATAGAGAACAAGAGGATTTTAGAGACTCATGTACAGGTAATTCTTGGAAACATCTTCTCAAATAAGCTTTTGAACTAATACTTGATGGCTACACAGAGTTTTGAAAACACCTTATAAAAAAAAATGAAGAGTTTAATATGGGTTTGAAATATCTTCCCTCCCCTGACACATTCTATGTAGAAGGGAGACCAGAATAAAAATCCAAATAAAACTGAGACCATGGTCAGAATTTGTAAAGATGGTATATAATTTTTTTTCTCTGCTCATGCTAATGATATCGGTTTATATTTTTAAATGATAGTTAAGAGAATTCTTTTCAAAAATGGCCAATTTTGAAATAATAACTCAAGAAAAATATGTTGATAGCATTTTTATTTAGCCAAGAGCCTAGTCTTTTTTAATTGCCCATAAATTCTCCCAAGTTTAATAGTGTTGTGCCATTTTAAGCATGGCACCAAAGGCAGAAGCATGTAAGTATCTACATTTAAGTGACATCAACCTGCATCTTTTTAAGTCTAAGGGAGAAAGAAAAGAGTAATGGAAATGAAAGGAGGTGGGCATTGACCATTTGATGTTGCACTTGGAGTTTAAAGCTAAAGTATCAGACCATCTCCTGATCTGATCATCAAAGGTAAAGATGTCCCTCTGCTAGGCTAGACATTTCTCAATTCGCCTTAATACTCTCAACATCTTTCTGGCTAGGGAAAATGATTCCCACTATATGGTTTGTGGGATTAGAGCCTATAAATATATACAAACAAAAATAAGTTCTTATATCTGAAGATATATATATATATATATATCTTTGTACCCAGGCCACACCAACAACCACAACATGGACCACCCCTAGGGGTTATAAAATCAGAGAATTTAATCTTTAACCACATCAATCATGAACAGATGCTTAGCAGTATGCCAAACAACTGATCTAACTAGATGGAAAAGTAGTGTTATCAGTGTGGCTAGACCTTGGAGAAGGACTACAGAAAGCAGCAGAGATGAACATAATTTTATTATATAACAACACTTTGGGTTTAGTTTTTCTAATCCAAAAATGCATAGAAACATCTGCATTGGTCAATATTTTCCAGGGGGTGGGTAGGCTGGGACAATGAAGAATGGAGGGGATTTCTTGTAGGAATGTCCTTACGTAATACTGGAGGCGAGAAAGGTCTCAGGATATGACATCTTCAATGTGAAAAGCAGAATAACAGGTGATGTGGAGCTTTCTGTGTCCCAAGGGCTGATTGCTGGAGACAATGCTCTGGTCATACTTAGAAAGCCAGAGAATCTCGAGGTCCAAGATCTAGAAGATGAAGATGAGTGCACCGGTTCTGAGAGATCCAACAAGGTCCCTTTCCTTCTTTTATTCCAGCTGAACAAAAGCCCATCCACTGCTAAAGATGATTCTTTACCATCTCTGTCAGAGCGGATCTTCTTTGTTCAGTTGGCTCAATTCAGTGATACTGTCTTTGGGGAGATTCTTCAAAGACATCCAGACATAGTCTACCAATTGAGCATATCTTACCAGAGTCAAGCTGATACTCAGCCTCCACTATGATATAATAAAAATCCTACGAAGTTGCTTTGAAGAAAAACTTATTTCTAGCACATTTAAAAAGCAGTGTAGACAGTAGAAAAAGGAGCAAAGGGAGAGACCAGTTGATAGGAAGAGTAGGTTCTAGTGCTCGGTAGCACAGCAGGTTAAGTGTAATCAACATTATACCTCTCAAAGTAGAATAGATGGTTGTGAATACGCAGCATAAGGTCATTTTAAAAGTTTAAACTGGGGCTGCAGAAATGCTCGGAGTTTAAAAGAGCATTTGCTGCTCTGGTTTGTGTTCCTAGGATCCACATAGTGGTACCAACTGTCTGTAATTCCAGTTCTGGGGGGTTTCAACATCCTCTTCTGGCTTCCACAGGCACTGCATACACACTCTGGGGGTTTCAACATCCTCTTCTGGCTTCCACGGGCACTGCACATACTTAGTGCACCTAAATATATGGGCAAAATACTTGTATACATAAAATAAAAATAAATAAATCTTTTTATTTAAAAAATTAAGGTGATACATATGCTAATATATGTAAATTCGTCATTATCCATTATATACATGAATCAATATGTTTTGTTCTCATAAATCCACATAAATATTTCAATTATAATAGAAAAGCATTTAAAATATTATTAGAGGAGGTGGAGTTAAAAGTGATACTCTTATTGGTATGTTATAACACAAAAAGACACTAGATGTATCTAAGGAGATCTGAAAGATTTCACCTTAGTTAATAATGATTGGTAGATATTATGACAGTTGTGTAAACCTCATTTTGCTAGATTTAAGTGACCAGAGAGAAAATGGTTGATAGAGATGAAATCTCCCTCAGTGGCAAAATACACATCTAGAAAGAGTAAGGCCCTTGCCTCAAGCCTGGCATCAAAATCTTCTTAAAAGAACATGACTGGAATATTAACAGCAGGAAGGTCAGAGGTAAAGGTATGTGAATAGACTCCCCCAAGTAGGAAGTGAATCTGGAGATATTTGTATTACATGTGAATTCTCACCAATGAATGACTCTGTACCAGGCTTTCCTTTAGGCCACCAAGCAGCTCCCACATCATGATATGGAGACTTATTATTAGTTTTGACTCTTTGGCCTTAGAGTAGCTCTTATTTTAATCTGTTTCTTTTTATCTACACTTTACCTTGGGGCTTTTTACCTTTCTTTATTTCTCTTTTATTTGTATTATATCTTACTTTCCTGCTGTCTCCATGTCTGGCTGGCAGCTTTCTGGCTTCTGCCCCAGGCATGCCCCCCCACTCTCTTCCCATTCTCTTCTTCCTCTCATTCTCCTTTCTTAGATTTCTCCTCCTATTTTTTCTCTCTGCCTGCCAGCCCTGCCTATCCTTTCTCTTCCTGGCTATTGGTCACTCAGCTTTTTATTAGACTAATCAGGTGCCCTAGGCAGGCAAGGTGAAACAGCAACACATCTTTTCATAATGCAACACACACAGCATTAACACATGTAACACATGCTTACATTGTTAAACATATGCAGCATAAAGAAATGTAACACACCTTTACAGAGTTAAAGTAATATTCCATAGCATAAACAAATGTAACACATCTTTACATAGTTAAAATATTCACAACCATGACTCCACCACTATAAGTAGTTATTAAAGCAGTGGATTTGGGTGAGCCATTGTGTGGAATTAGCCAGTCTCCTTCCTTTGTCATTGCCCAGTGAACTTATGGATAAAGTAATTGTTAGAACAGTGAGAGAAGATATACACAAGCTTAGCAACAGGAATGTTTAATCACTAACTATAGTCTGACTATATTCTGTGCTGAGGACCTATTTTCCAGCAAGAGATACAAACAATGTGCACATGATAAGGCTTATTCCAACTGTTTTGGTGATTGAAGTAGAATTACTTTTTACTAATGTAGACAAAAACACCTCTTAACTTGTGCTGGTTTTTTGTACTTACAAAGCCACTTTGTCTTGGAAATATTGTAACTCAAAAATGCATATCATACAAAACATGAAAACTTAGCAAGATGCAATGGAGTAGAACATCGATTCTGCATTCTCATGCTTGCATGCCTGGTAGGAGCTGCTTAGTGCTGCCACTGCCCAACATCAGGTATTGTACTGCACATCATTAGCTTGAGGTCCACCAACAAATTGAAATATGGCTTCTGCCAAATTCCCATCACCTGTGGGAGTCCCTGCAAGGGTCATGATCGGTAGTGAAATGATCCTCAGACAGGCAAGAATGAAACTTGTTTCAGTACGACTTTACTTAGCCAGTGCTGGTTCAATCTTCTGGAATCTGATACCAGATGGTTTATTTTAGACATATTTAAGTACAGCACAATTTTGGGAAAAAAAGTTACTTGATGATAATTAACTAACTCAGCCTTGAATGTACAACAAGCTGAAGACATGTTTACTTTGAACCTCTTTACGAAGTACATATGGCTTCTTCCATAAAGATGAGTTCTGTTGACTTCTATAGGAACAGTGCTCAAGATAAGGATATAGGGAGAATGATGCAGTAAACATAATAGCCTGTGGGTGTCGTGATCGGCCTGTCCCTTATGTAAAGGAAATTATACTGTTGTAATGTACAAATGATATCTCTTATATGGAGGGGTTTTGTGAACTGAGAAGCAATGCCCAAGACTTGGGGGCAGGTGGAAAGTCTGGAATAAACAAAGAATATTCTGGAGGATTCAGGTGAAGCTTGGCCCTACAGATAGCATAAGATCACCAGGTTGTAAATGACATCCTTTTACAGCATCCCAGGTGGGGTAAACATCTCCGTTCTTTGAAGATACAAGCACATGTATTTAACTTTTTCTGGTTTCCCTGGGACTTATTTATGAGCACAAGGACCTCTTGCCCTTTGCTTTCACCTATGCTTCATCATCAAGTTGGAAAAAAAAAAAAACCCATTAAGTCAAATCTCCCTATTTAGAGGCCCCACTTTGCTTGCCCTCGAATTCTACTGTTTGTAGATTTACCTTCCTTCTCCATAAGGCTTCTGTCGTATCTGTCATTTTCCCATTTGAATATTGTCTTGTGATACTACAGAAAAGTGTCGCTTTTCACCCAGGAATTTACTCTCTATTAGACAACGGAGGACGTCAATGACTTTTTAGTGGGATTGTTGCTATTTCTATGAACTCTACTTCTGTTCTCCCAGTCTCCAGTTGTGTATACCTGGATACCATTTTATTCTAATTGTCTTGTTTAAAAGAAGAGTGTCACAATGTCCCACTCCTAGACAAAGGCCTATAGCAACAAGGGAGTGCTAAGAGTGGCAGGATTAGTGTTTCCCAATGATGAGTCCACTAATTGATTATCCAGTACCAAGTGGTCAATTCTG
Source organism: Peromyscus melanophrys (assembly GCA_902168415.1). Classification (NCBI taxonomy): domain Eukaryota; kingdom Metazoa; phylum Chordata; class Mammalia; order Rodentia; family Cricetidae; genus Peromyscus; species Peromyscus melanophrys. Next base: position 14,833 of record CABHPR010132594.1, read on the forward strand.
AAATTGTGTGTGTGTGTGTGTGTGTGTGTGTGTGTGTGTGTGCGCGCGTGCGTGCGCGCACGCCCGTGTGTGCAAGTAACTAACCCACCAGGTGGTATTTAACATGCATATAATATGCATTTGAAAGGGAGTGAAAGGAAGAAAGGGAAAGGGAAATAATACAATCATATTTTAGTTTAAAAATTAAGGAATTTGTAGGGCCAGCTTCGTCTTTACCTGTACTTGCCCACTGGACCACAAAATGATAACTTGCTTTTTCCAGGACAAACTAGAAAAGGGAGAATGAGATTAAATAAAGACAGAAAAATCCAGACTCCTCATTACCCAATACTCAACATGGGATTCACTGCCCTTGTCATAATCTTCTTTACAGAGAGCTAGGAAATACGCAAAGCAGGAATATGCACAATTTAGGGAATACTTATCAGAGCACTGGAAGCCATTTTGAATAATACTTAGCAATGAATGAAAAAATAATTGGAAAAGCATGAAAATACTACCTTTATCATTACATATAATAATACTTTATAATTTTAACAAATGCCAAACAATATGGATATAAATTCACATATTAAGGTATAGCATATTTTGAACATAGTAATATTACTTATCATATTGAAAACTTTTTAGAAAATATGTAACTGTTATATATTGACCATAGTAAATATTGATAAAAAACATCTTGCTCTCAAATATAAATTAATGTTAAGAACTTGTACAATAATTTTCATAACTGAAAGTCTGAATGGTTTCCTATCCATACATGATTTTTAGCAGCATTAGAATCTATCATCTAGACTATTAGGATACACACAATATCTTACTGCATGCTTTTTTATCTTTATGTTAAAAGATTTATCCAAGTAGATGGATGCTGTTCATATTATGTAACTCTGATTCAAAATGGGAGACATAGCCATAATTACTCAACAATCTTGTTCACTGAAGATTGTGTCTGTTGTCACACCAACAACTATAATAAGAATGGAGAGTTTATTCCCTGCAACCTTTTTAGGACAATCTATCAAGCCATCTGTGGTAATGTTCTTGCTGCTCAGGAGTTGATTGTTAGCATATGGCAATGTCAAATGATTTTAATTTATCTTTCATTAAGCACAAAACAACATGTCATCTCTTCAGTAGACTGGAGATTGTTTGCTTTTTTCATTATGAACCACTACACAAAGGATATTATCTAGTCATTTCCCTAGTGTTATGCAAAAAAGAAAAGAAAAGAAAAAAGAGTCTTGTTTCCCTTAAATATACATAAACTAACAGGTTCTAAAGAGCAACTTTACAGAGAAGAATTTACTTGTTCATATTTCAACACTGAAGTTGTCTTAAGTACTGGTTGTATAATATTGACAGAACCAAGGGAAAGGAAATAAATTTTCAAAGAAATAAGGCCTTGAAGAGACTAACTCTATATCTTGGTATAGAAGTGAAGGAAAATTATGTTTAGCCAAATATAAATGTAACAATCATTTTCTCTTGAGATGGTGAATAAAAAGTTTCCCCGAGTGATCTAGCACTGTCAGATTCTGCAGGACTCAGTGGCATGACTGTGCTGGACCTGTGACTAAAGGTGCTTGGAACTCGCTTCTTATGCTTCTGATACGGTTTCTGCATTTGCTCACAACAAGGAACCACATCTCTAATTTCTGTCAAATTCCTTTGCATATGAGAGGTGCAAACAAATAGTAGTCTACTTTATCTCATAAACTTTGACGTGCTTCTAGGCATACTTAAAGTTGACACCTCCAACATACATTTCACTTCTCTCTTAAATCTCTTAGGAAAAGCCAATGATGAAGGATCATGACATTTGATAGGCCAAAATTAAGGAAAGAAATATGATTGTGTATTCTTGTGTCTCCAAATCTCTTATAATTTAATATCAACAAATAACTTTTTTCAGTGAACAAATCCCATGGAAATCATGATTGCCAATTTTCTTTCAATAGAAAATTGTACTTACCCCTGATGTTGAGTGAACATATCCAGACTGGATACAAGTCATATGGTCTGTAACATTCACAGCACCTTCAACTCCCTCAGACTAGTGACTAAGCCATTTTTATTTATTCCATCTGAAAATCTTTAATAAACTCAGATACCATTTGATGAATTGATAATTTACTTAGGAAAGCTGGCTTTCATTAACAAATATAAGATGCATTTGCCTAAGTTCAGCCTAAAACTCGAATATCAGATTTGAATTATAAGATTAAAAAGGTACATTAAATACAAATATAAAAAAATCCCAAAGCCTATGGTTGCTAACAGATAAAATTAGTAAACCTGGTTAAAAAAAAAATCTTTAGGGTTCAGTCTTGCCGCCTTGGATTGAAGACAAGTTTTTGTTTGTTTGTGTGTTTGTTTGTCATACATGTCCAGTGCTTACTTGCACTGATGAGTATACTAATACTTAAATAGAAAACTGAAGTACAGATGTTGTATGATGTTGTATGAAGCTTCATAATGGGTAAGGCTTAGATAATTCCAAGCCAAGTGCTTCTGTGGATGGTTTTTGATGGCTGTTAAGGAGGTTCAGTTCTTTAACAATTACTGCAATGAATGGCCTGGTGCTTGTTAAAACAACATCACCCAGGGGCCTTCCAGTAGAGATTCCAACTCAACCTGTCTGAATTAGATCCTAATGTACATATTGGAAACATCCACTAGGTGTTTCTAACTAAAGCTTTAAAGGCCTATAGTGTGTATTTTAACCATTAGAAACTGAAAGGTGATGGAAAGGGCAATAGCTGATGCAGGACCTCATAGGGAGATGTGGAGTTTGCCCCATTCCTCTGTGAAAATGTTGCTTTCTAGTGTAGTGATTTCAACATAACACATGATCTCTCACAAAGCATGTCTCAGCCCCGAGCAGGGTCTAACGTGGGCCTAGATGTTTTCATCTCCTACAACTACATATGCTGCCTCCTAATCAGTGGCCTTAAGAAGAACGGTACTTATGCATGAAAAGACTCATCTTCAACATCACAGTCTGAGGTTCGGTGAGAGACTGTGTCACTCAGTGTAGTGTGATAGGAGCAGTTAGTGCACTGAATGAGGTCTGTGGAAGTGACTGGGTCCCACCGAGTCCCTCATTCCTTTCAGTGTCTTCACTGAAAAACCAAGTGAGCTGTGCGATAATCACATGCTTTGCAAAGCCAGAGGAGTGCCCTGGAGGTGAAAGTGCCTGTGCTTGGATGCCTCCTGCTGTAACGACCTCTCTCTCAGTCACAGTTCGCTAACACTCACCTTTTAAATGATCACTTCTAAAGCCACCCCTGGCTTTAAATTGCTTTCTAAAGAATAATCAGCCATTGCACCTATTTAGACTTAGGACAATGAGGGCACTTTTGTGTGTTCACGATGTTAATAGACATTTTATTGTAATATGTAGGCTTTTAAGAAATAGTAAACACTGATTGTTTTAGAAAGTATCACCTTAACTGCCACATGAATACATCTTTGCTGAGAAAAACTAAAAAGTCATAATACTACAAGAATGTATTGACTCAGTGACATGCTACTTCTATCTGGCTCCATGCCAGCAAGGTAGCCAGTTAACAAGTGTGTGTGCATGCATACACACATACACACACACACACACACACACACACACACACACACACACACACACACCAATTAGTGAATTTCTGAAAGTAGTATGGCGAGTCAGTTGACAAATGTACCATAGAGATTTTTCCAATTCTGCTCCCATATACCTGCCTCATGTATAATCCATACAAAATACTCTGTATTTGACTGTGTTGTAAAGTACGTAATGACTGATAATTCATATATAGTTAGGTCATTTCCTGGATATATGTCCGACCATGACAATCCAGCTTGGATTTTCTGATTTCATAGAGCTCCTGTATTCTTTGATTTCCATATTGAAATTATTTCCAAGGCATTCATGCACTAAGCTTTCAAACTGACCAATTTATACCATGATATCTGTCACTTTGTGGTGCTAGGGCAATTCGGGTGTCATTGTCTCCCCCACAGTATCAAATGAAGCGTGAGTTAAAAAAATAATAATGTCACATGGGAATTAAAATTTACAGCATGTTTAAAAGATGAATATTACCAATGTATCCGACTTTGGCTTTTAGTGTGATTTTTGCTGAGAAAATATTTGCTTAGGGGTCTTGGAGGGTGGCTCAGCCGGTACAGTGAGTGCCTTGTCC
>CABHPR010132594.1:19434-34347 GCA_902168415.1 Peromyscus melanophrys
AAAAAAAACTTGTTTAAATCATTGGGGTTATCCCCAATGTCTTACGTTTCATGTCTGATTCTGGAATGATTCTTAAGTTTTACATTTACAGGGATACCCAAAGAGTAGATCTGAAACCATGTTCTGATTTATTAAGGCATTACTCCTATAAAATCTAATCATTCCATTTACTAATACAGGGTCTCCCACTTGAGCCTCAGGTTTTCATGGTTACTGGTATTCTCATTCTTTCTCTGGATCACATGAGCACAAAGCCCTTTCTTAACAATCTTGTTTTAAGAATAATTAATAATAAGTCTTCTCTTTTAATAATATAAAACATTTAACAATAAAAAACATTGAACAAAACCACTTAATTGTGGATGTGGACTGAAAATTTAAAAAATCACATGCAGATCGATGTAGTTTGAAACAGAATGTGTTACTCTTTATTTTGGAAGCAATTACAACTCTAGCAGACTTCCCTTTCTGCTTGGTTGGTCAAGCAGACTACCTGTGTCCTACTTGAGAGGCTGCCTGCTTCAGGCTGATCCCCGACCTCCATCTACAGCCTTGCCATCTCCACGAACGTGTGGAAAGAGGACCAGCCCCATGTTGCCTTGCTTCACAGCAGTCCTTTGATTATCTACGAACTGTAAATGAGTTTTCCAAATTAGGTTAAAAAGTTTCCCAAATATTCCATTCTAATCTTCCCTCCAGCCATTGTCCCCGTTTGCTTCTTTCTCATCACAAAGTTATAGAAGAAGCAAACTTGGAAATTCCTACATTTTATCATCATCCATGTCGACACACAAATGTAATTGTCCTCACTGCAATGTTCTAGAATTGTGCAGAACTACAGCTGTATAAAAGATCCCTTTCCTGGCTTCAAAAATAATATATAATCATTATTCAAAACCTTCAGAAGCACTAAATTATAAGGGTATATAACATTATTTATGGCCTCAAAAAGATGAATATTGTATATTATTTGTTTTTAGTTATTTTTTGTGATCAAAACACAGAGCATTTCCTTAGCCCCTAAACTCTCTTGGAAAACAAATTATTAATTTCATTATTACTAGTTGCTGCTTACATATTTGTTGGCACAGAAAAGTTGTGTAATAGATAATCATATATTTCAGACACACCTGTATTTTAATTGTGTTCGAGAGAATGATTGACTAGGTTAAAACTTAGCATTTTAAAAGTTGTTTCGAATAATTTTGACTCTAAATAATTTAGAATTTAGAAGCATAAGATGTATGTGTTCTTCCCATTTTCCATGTTTCTCTTAGAAACATTGATTTTGTTTTTAAATTTTGCAGATGTGATAGATAAAAACAACACATGCATGTGTATAGAAGGGCAATAACAACTGTTATTGTTGTATCCTTCTACCAAATACAGTTGGAAATGAGAGCTGAAAGGGAGGTAGCAACCCTCTCTTAACAGACAAAAGGTATACTGATGTTTCTGTGAGTTGTGAGTTTCATTTAGTACAGCCATTTTCCTGGTAACTTTGTCCTGGGTGTCCTGATAGCATGTACTGAACTGTCTCAAGGTAGGACCTAAATGGTCCTGATCATCTTGTATTAAGACAGTCTGCTGCTGGAAGAATAGAATAATCTTCGGGAGCATCACTGTGCAATCGGAGGGCTGCATCAGAGGTCACGACAGTGAGACACAGACCTGATTTGGATGCTGGAATTACTAAATTCACCGAGACAGTCTGGGTTCCGGTATTTACAGAGGCTCTGAAAGAAGGTTTTGTGATTAAAAAGAAGATGCAGAGTTGTCAACCCAGGTTTAACCTTGTTGTAGAAGTGGCAGGAAAATGGATGGAGTGTTTGTATGTAATCCCGGCACTTAACTTTACAGATTTCAGTAATGTTGGAAAAAAAAATCAAGGCCAGTAATTCCTTTTTTAGCTCATAATGTCTATTCATTTGCAAATTTGTTTCTGGGAAAGTTTGAATTTTGGCTTTTTGGAAAATGGCTTTTTATTCTACACAAAGGTCATCCTAAAATGTCAACCATCATGTGGTAGTTGCCTGTGTTTCTCTCCCCACCTCCCCTTCCCCCCCTTTTTCTTAATGTCTGGAAGAATATTTTTCCAGGATTGTTTTGGAGATCAAATTAGTGTTTGTGGTAATGGGAAATTCTTGTTCCTTGAAACCTTAGGCTTTGAGCAAAATATAGAGTACTGTTACATAGAAGAATTAAATTCTTATGTGATTCAATTGTGACCTTTATTAAGTGATTAACAGATTGTCTGCTGGAAGAGTTCAGTTCTTTCTCAGGCATTTACTAAGAAGAATTGAGTATTGCTCTGGTAGTTACATTTGTTATTAGAGTTTAAAGCCATTGTGGTCTCAAAGGACACTGGAATTAACACCAATTCCATCTAAGTAGCTTATGGATATAAGGAGTTCATGTATAATATATTATGTGTGTCTGTTTATTTCTATGCTACTTCCAAAATGAATCTAAGGTAGCTCAGTACTCACACTTTTAAATACTTCATTTGAAATGTAGAGTTATCTTGTTCATATTCAATAAAGTTATCACTGGTTGAGGCAAAATTACAAAAGCATCTGGTTGGCAATAGTGGCCACAGCAGGGAAGATGAATTATAAACATCACTCACCAGCAAAGCATCTTAATATCACTTCACATTGTGAGACTCTTTATTTAGCATAGTCGCCTCCCCGTGACAGATGACATAAAAACCTACAAAAACATTTAGGAGGAGCCTACAGCTGAGATGGAAGGTCTCAGAACAGACATTCACCTGATTCTGTATTAATTACACTTGGGTCTTTCCACCATGGAAATGCCACACAGCTGTGCATCAGTTAATAGAAGGAAATTATGCAAAATTCTAAGCTTTGGGTATCTCAGTGATCCAACTTCCTGTTGATGACAATGTGAGATTAATTATGACTTGTACAGCAGTGGGACGTAATTTTTTCTCTGTTTCTTTTTTTTTTTTAATTCTCAGACAGAGCACATATTAGTGTGTGATGATGGACAAGTCACAGTCACGCAATCTATTTAAAACCCAATGTTGCCATACATAAAATAGAAATGATATTAATAGCAACTAATAAAGAAGAGAATGCTAAACTGCCCTGCCTACCAGACTGGAAAGTATTCCAGTTACACAGCAAGAGGAGCTCTGTAAACAAACAAAATCAATAAAAAATAAACATTACAGCATAACATTAACGTGTTTAGAGTGAACTTATGCTTTCATCATTTCATAATCCAAAATCAAGAAATTTATTGCCATAAAAGGACACTTCTAAATTTAACAGTAAGGTCTTACAGAAATCTATTGAGATGGTAGGGCGAATACTGTGTAAGATGATACTAAATGAAATAAAATTAAATAAGACAAAGTACTTCAATCTTGAAAATGTGTTAAAATACACAAGAATCAGCAGATACACCCTAAAAAACAATGTATTCAGAAGGTCCAAGGAGACGGTGCAGCAGTTAAGACTGCGTGCTGCTTAGGTAGAATACCAGAGTTTGGGTCCCAGCACCCACTTAAGGTTACTTACAAGTCCTGTAGCTCCAGTTCCTGGTAATGTGATGCTCTCACTGGATTTCACTGACACTGCACTCACATGCTCCAATTCATATTCAGACACATGTATACACATAATTTTTTAAATTAAATGTAAGATCTTTTAAAAAATGTATCCAGAACAGGAAAACAAAACAAAACAAAAAAACAATTTGAACTAGGAAAATACATAAATTTAAAATCATTTTTAGAATGTAGAAGTTCAAAAAAATTATATAGAAAGGATAAACAAACAACAGAAAAGTAGAGGGGAAACAGATCTTTGGGCTGGCGAGATGACTTCATTGTTAAAAAGTTTGTGTTCGTTCCCAGCATCCACATGGCACATAACAGCCACCTATAACTCCAGTTAAGGGGATCTGATGCCTTCTTCTGGTGTCTGTGGTCAACTGCACTCATGTGCAAATACCCACACATATGTACACACAATTAAATATAAAATGTTGTTTATTTTTTTAAAAAAAGGAAGAAACAAATTTGGAAAAGTAAAACAAATAGAAAGTAAGTATAGAACCGCTGTAATTTAAGGAACTTGGTAGATTAAATACTGATTTGTACACTATAAAAGGAAACATTTGAAACCAAAGGGAGACTGAGGACTTTATCTAGAATACAGTGAGTACAATTAGGTGGTACAATTGTTCAATAAAAATGACAGAATTGAAAAATAAAAGGATTTCTTCTAAAGACTGATCATTGGAACTTAGAGAATGACAGAGTAGATTGTTTGTGTTTGGTCATCAGGCAGGGTCACTAAAGGAGGTGAAGCTTTAGCTTAAGTTAGAATCACAAGAAAGAATCAGCCATGGGATGATTACAAATTTTCTAATTAAGGAAATCAATTAGCACAAGGGAAATATGAGCCATACATTTTAAGCAACTAAAATAAGGTTGTTGTGGCTGGGAAGGATTTGCATTGTGCTTAAAATGCTGAGAAACCACACAAACAAGAAGACTTCACAGGGACTTTCTACAGTCTGTTTTATGTTTAAAGAAATCTGCCTGCCTGCCTGCTATGTGAAATATGGGTTTGAAGCAGAATAAATCGTGTTCTTAATGACAGAGGTAAGAGGTAATGTTGTTCATGGGGGTGTAGGAGCAATAGTCCACATGATAAATTAGTGGGCTTTGGAACAGTGTAGTTACAGTGGAACGCATGAGCCATTGACTAGTTTTGAAAATGTAAGACATGAAGAGATGTCAGGAGCTTCAAGTTGGTAGAAAATGGAGGCACCAAAATGTAGGAATTTCAGCAACTCCAGGATTCAGAGAGATATCCACTTAGGGATTATTATGATATTCGTTACCCACATGCCATCTGCATAAGAATTTGCAGAGATCAAAAACTCAATACTTTTTATGACCAAACTTTCCTTTTTTATGGATCACTGACAGAAAGTTTGTCGAGATTTGGCTCATTTTTTAAGCTCTTTCCTAATAAACCATGTAGTTTATTTCTAACCCTTCTGTTACAATTATATTTAATTTAGGTTTGTCTTTCCTCTAGTCAAATATAATGAATTCTTAATTATTAAGAACGATTAAGAAACTATTTGTATAATGGCGGTCTTTATAATTCAATATTTTGAGTGTTTGAGAATTCGAGTTTGTTCTTGATTTCTTACCAGACTTTCTTGTCTACAGCTCTACAGCGCTTTCGCTTCTTGGCTTGCAAGATTCTTTCTGACATCAGCCTGGCACTGAGCAGCACTTTTCCAGGCAGGCCTTGCTCCTCCTCTTCCCCACTTACTGCTCTGAGTGCCTTTCTTCACACACATTTTATTTATCCATATGCCTCAAAATAGAGACCACAGCCAAAATGCTAAGTAGTCTGCAAGTTCTTTATTTCATGCATTCATTTAAAAATGAAACCTGTTGAAGCCGGGTGGCGGTGGCGCACACCTTTAATCCCAGCACTCGGGAGGCAGAGGCAGGTACATCTTTGTGAGTTCGAGGCCAGTCTGGTCTACAGAGCAAGTTCCAGGACAGGCTCTAAAGCTACACGGAGAAACCCTGTCTCGAAAAACCAAAATAAAATAAAAAAGTAACCAACTAGTTGAGCTTCAGTATAGCTGACTTTTAATATTGCCTCTATTCTTTTAGTCTTAAACAGGCAAAACTTAAAAAAAATCAATAAATTATCTTAAAACCAATGTATCCCAACTGTATTCAAACTTATGAGAAGGAATAATATAGTCAATGTATACATTTGAATAGAAATTATAAGTAACTAGAAAAATGACATCTGAGGCAATTTTGAGTTATAACCCAAATGAAGACAGTTTCTCATTACCAAAGTTAATTGTAATTATTTCTTTCACTTCTTAATGGTAAAGCTCATTATAATTGAATAATCAGAGTTAGTATCTCATGCATAATTTGGAATATTCTTTGATTTGTTTCTAATCCTTCTGTTACATACCCAGTTTCCAAACATGCAAAAATCATTAGGATTTTACTGTCCTGGTTAATGGGCAGTACCAATTGAAGTCCCCCCAAATGTAGTATTTTATGCCAACTCTTAACCACGTTGGATCACTAAGATTTTCACCGATGTTTTAGCCTTCTAAGGTAACCTTTAATTTCATAATTTAAAAAATCCTTTTGCAATGCTCCAGAATTGGGACTGAGGAGTTCAAGTTCCTCTCAGTTACTGGAGTGTCTTTGAGGGAGCAGATATATATTCCTACCTGGCCACACTGCCCAGTCTGGAGGTATTCCGTTTTCTATTGTTGCTTAGTATTTTGCTTCTGGAGAATTTCACCTTATTGCCTCAAGTCAGTCTCAACATGAAACCAGTCTCTTTTTCTTTAATCCCCACTTTAAGTAGTTGTACCGAAATGCAAGAAGATTTTATGTAATACGTGACTAGTCTGGGAAGAGTTGAAAGACAGAGAAATGTGCTTATATTTAAGTATCACTATTTTTAATATAATTCTTAAAGTACAGGCAGGAATCCTTATTCTTTTCCATTTTTACTTTGAAGATTTTCTGCAACCATTCCTCTGTTCTTCCTCATGATTTATGTATTTATGTATGTATGTATGTATATATATGTATGTATGTATGTAAGTATGTATGTATGTATGTATTTTGCTTTTTCAAGACAAGTTTTCTCTGTGTAGCCTTGGCTGTCCTGGAGCTAGCTCTGTAGACCAGGCTGGCCTCCAACTCACAGAAATCTACCTGCCTCTGCCTCCTGAGTGCTAGGATTAAAGGCATGCACCACCACTGACCACTTCCACAGGATAACCTTAAGCGCTCTCTCAGCTGGCCCCATGAGCTCTATCTACTTCAAGTGGCAACCTCAACTAAGTTAAAATTGTTACTCTTCTATTAGGCAAACAATCTTATTTATGTCTTTGGTTGTTCTGATTAAGATCCAGTTTCTTTCTATACATACATACACAAATAGTCCATAGCGATGTGATGTTTTGATAAGCCTGAGGTGTTTTCTATAATGTATCTGCTCGACATATTTTTACTCTTCTACTTATTTATTCATCAAATGTTTATTTTGGGAACTGAAAGTTTGTTAAGCAGAAATTTAAAACATACAACAGAAGCAGCTGTCCTGAGAGAAATAATTAGCTTGTTTGTATAAATGCTAAGTTTGCATACAGAATATGCAAATATTTAGCGTAGGTAGTTTGGAAGAGAGTGGTGGGCCTCTCAGTATCAGAGACAGTTGTGTGCTGAAAAATCCTATTTGGCTGGGGTAGAGTGGGATTTCTGAGGGAGGCAATGTTGAAGCAGAACCCAAAGTCATCGCATCATTTAGTGGATGGAGTACCTAGGCAATGACAGTCACTGGGAGGGGAGAGGAGGGAATGAAGAGGAAGAGAATTAAGTCTGTCATCTTTGCAAGCCATGGGAGGTGAGCTTTACAAGAAAGGTTGTGGGGAAGACAAAGGCGGGAGGGTGTCAAATGCTGACAGATCAAGATGAGCATGACAGTTTCTAAGAGGTAACTCCCTTTCAAGAGTTTCATTTAAGGAAAAAAGTCCGAAGTCACATTGCTTGATGTTATTGGGTGAGTGGGAAGTGAAACCCAAGGATAGTGTGAAAGTTTTCCATTGCAAGAATCATTCAGAGAATGAAACAGAAAGTAAAGATTTTTCTTTGTTTTTACATGCATTCTTTAATAATCAGAAACCAGGAATTTCCTAAAGAATATTTTTCATGAGTCTAGAGAGGCTAGCATGAACGTAGGCTTGAGATAGTCAGAAGCACTACAACATAAAAGTAACAAAGAAAAAAGGAAAAGTAACAAATAACAAAGGAAAGTTATTTAAGGTGAGCATATTCCAGGCACACTGCTGAAGTGCTGGTGTGGAATTGCAAGGGAGCATTGCATGCTATGTACATTCAATGAACAGGAATGCCTGGACATATATTGGCAACATTTCACAACTCCATGGGTACCAGGAAAGATCCAAGGCCTGCAGTTGTTTGAAGGATGGATGGAGTGGGGTTTTACTTAACATGTTGGAGGTTCTGAAATCAATTCCCAACAATATCTTCTTAATGCTTTCAACAAGAAACAGTTTCATGGAAAACTAATCAAGGTAGAACTGTCTTCAAAGTTCAGTGGAATGGGAAAAATAACTTTTGATCTTCTATTTCTAGCCCTATTATTGAAGCGGGATATCAATATAAGTAACCAAATGGATTCAAGAAAAAGTAAATGAAATCAGAGGATCTGATAGTTCAGTCTAAAGTACTGATACATGGGGTGAAGATATGATTTTGTGGATATAGATGGCATACAGGTGCCAAGGCAGAGGAAGGAACAACACATCTAAACTTCTGGCTTTGTTTATGTTGGCATAGATGCTAAATACAGATGTTGGTAAGGTAAAAACGCACTCTCCTGTGCATATGAAACAATAAGTATTCAATTTTTGAACATCTAAATTAAGATTCCTTTGAGAACATATAATCAAAATTCCTTTACACCTCAAAGAAATTATCAAGACAGAAAAATAAAGGAGTAGAAAAGCTTGCTAAAGAGAAACTCGTGCACGGTAAAAGTAGGTTTAACTTTTAAAGCATCTAATAAATATAATCATTTTAAATTTCCAAAACGGAGTAAGGTCAGAGGTAATTTAAAATCTCCAACTATATATTCATGTACAAGATCAAATGCACAGCCAGGAGTTGGAAATGCAGATAGATACAGGGAGTCACAACGCAGGAATGAAATACCCAGTGTGGGGCAGAGCTGGAGTCAGCGTGAAATCACTAAGATGGGGATGCTGAACATCTGTAACTGTCGAACACACCAAGAAGATGGCAACGCATGCCTTCCTTTTCTGTGCCTCTTGTAGCAAAGCATAGTAGATAAACACTTGAAAGAGATTTGTGAAATTATCCATCACATTCAAACTATCCTTCCTCACAGGAAACGTACTTCAGGATTCTTTCTTTGGTAGCAAAATTCTTACATTTACCTTTAATATATGTTAACATGTGTATATACAAACATATAGATGGCATAAAGTTGTAGATAAACAGTAATATCTGCATATCAATAGATACAAGCTATTCTGTTTTATTTGGGACTGGTGTTGAACCTATGGCCTCAAGAATTAAGGTAGGCCCTCGTCCATCGATCTATAAGCTCCAGCCTTGCTTTATTTTTTATTTGGAGACAGCTTCATTACTTTGCACCGCTGACTTTTAATTTCCTATCTGCCTTCTTTAATCTCCAGAATATCTAAGAATACAGATTTGCTCTACGTTGTTGTTTTGTTTTGTTTAAGATACCTTCTTTCTACATATCTCCACAAAACCCCACCAGGTTTTAAACTAACTGTTCATTTCAGGCTGACCTCAAACTTGGTATTTTCTTGACCTAACATCACAAATACTGAGATTACAAAGTTGTATCACTGTAGTAGAATGTTATTTTAAGGTGTGTTACTTTTGTTTGTGTTGCATTTGTTTAATTCTGTGAAGCTGCGTTACTGTGCCTGTCAAAAACACCTAATGGTCTAATAAAGAACTGGCCAGTAGCAAGGCAGGAGAAAGGATAGTAGGAAATGGCAGGCAGAGAGAATATTTAGAGAGGGAGAAATCTAGAAGAGAAGAAAGAGATAAAGGGTCAAAGAGAGATGGAGGAGATCTAGGAGCCAGAGAAGGAGGAGAACTACAGGGGCCAGCTACCCAGCTTCACAGCAAGCCACAGAGTAAGAGTAAGAGAATGGAGAAAAGCCCAGAGGCAAAAGGTAGACGGGATGATTTAAGTTAAGAAAAGCAGGCTAGAAATTAAGCCAAGCTAAGGTTGAGTATTCATAATTAAGCATAAGCCTCTGTGTGTAGATTTATTTGGGAGCTGGGTGGCAGGCCTCCCCCAAAGAGTAAAACACTAACAACAACATATTATCATGTCCAACTGCATTAAAATAAACAAATAAAATTTGTTTCCATGTATAGTTTCCAGAAATAAAATAATTAAATTATATAAAAATAAGAAATGGGAAATAAAGTAATGTTTTCTTGTGAGATTCACAGGGACGAAGTTAGCACTTAAAATCAAATAATAAAAAATAAGGAGTTGAAATGTCATGATGTGAATACCATGTCCATGGTTTAAATATTTATTTAACAAAGACATCCAATAATATTGGTGAAGTACACATTTACTTGAGCTCTACATTGAAGCACTTTATAAACCAGAACATTAAGTAAAAGTCATTAATATGTATGGTAACTTATAATCTTTATGAAGGGCTACCTTGTAAAGTTAATATTTATATATTTCTTAATCTTACATATCTGACTAAGAGCAATTGCAAGGCCTCTTTCATACATATAAAATATCTTTTTTTTATTTACTACCATATCTTCAGATTTTAGAGTCTCATCTGGGGTTTTGTGGATGTATATTTCATGTTCATATATTCCATCCATTCAATATCCTTGAAAAATACTCCTTTCTGGAAAAACTTCATCCAATATGTAGATGCTTATAAGAGTATGCTTGCTATATTTACTTCAGTATACACTATGAAGTCTGGGGTTTTGCAGGCAAGATAAATCATACATCATTACTTAGAAATGGATCTAGAAAACTCCTAAATACTGATTGGATACACGATGTTTTGAAACAACCAAATAGCATTTTACGTACTGAAAACAGTCACATTTATGAAGGCATGTGCGTACATCTATATGACCTTCCATCAGACTTGGGCAAGGACTTTTGGTCTGAGGAGGTAGTCTGTGCACTCAAGGCCGAAGTCCAGTCTGAGACTTCAGAACAATGTGATTTTAGAACATAGAGAGTTTTCCAGAACTTGCCTTTGCAACAACTTCAGGCATCATATTCTGAAGTATAAACTGCATTCCCTAGTTGCCCATTTCCTAGTCTCCTCATCCACACTGAGAGTTAGCCTACTTGCCAATTCAAGTGGCCTTCACTTTCTTCATTGTGCTAACCACTGCTTTGAGAATGTGCATCATTCTTAGATTGCTGTATAGAACTTGGCCTTCGCTAGCTATGTTACTTGCTTAGGGAGGACACCTTGACTGAATGTTAACTGATGGTAAGAGTAGTTGATGTCTTAGAAAAATGCAGAGATTATTCACCATCTATCTTTATTTGTCCCTGAAAAGTAACCTACAAGATTAAGGAAACACTGAGTTAGTGTCCTTGTTATCTTAGAAACCAAAGACACTATGTCTCAGAATTATTTTCATTAAGAAAGTCGGGCCTGATATCTATTTTAGTAAATGTATGTCATGTGTATATATAACATGTATATATAGGATATCTATTTTAGTAAATGTATGCCATGCACATGTATAACCTGTATGTATAACTGTTCTGCAGTAAGTGATAGAAACATGAGGGTGGTAATGAGATGTGACCAGAACCACTTACTTGATAATTTCTGAATGCTCTGAAAATACATCTCCTCTCCAATATAATGAATAAGGTAAAGAAAAAAAAACATACATCAAAGACAGAAAAAACACTTTCTCAGGAGGAGAGATTGTACGAGCCAGGGGGAACCCACAGAAACAGCTGACTTGAGCTTGTGGAAGCTCATGACTGGCATCTAGGGAGCCCCCCTGAGACCAACCTAGGCCCTCTGCATGTGTGTGACAGTTGTATAGATTGGTCCTAGCAATGGGATCAGGACCTGCCCTTGGTGCTTGAGCTGGCTTTTGGGAACTTATTTACTATGCTGTGTTGCCTTGTCCAGCCTTGATGCAGGGAGAGGTGCTTGGTCCTGGCTCAACTTGATGTGCCATGCTTTGTTGAAACATATGGGAGTTCTGGCCCTTTCTGAACAGAGATGGAGGAGGAGTGGATGGGGGGGGGCGAATGGGAGGAGAGGAGAGAGAGGAGAAACTGTCAGAATGTAAAATAATTGAAAAAAAATTAATTAATTTTAAAAAAAGGAGAGAAATACCCCCCTCTCACTTTCAAGGAATAAAAGCAAACCTTGAGACCTGGCAGCTCTAGGTACCAGTATTTACTATAAAAAAGAAAGTATCTGATTTATTACCTATGGCTTATATATTTACTTGTTGGTCAAACCATTTATATAATATTTTAAATTTGGATAACATTTAGTTTCTATTAATATTATAACAATAAGGCACAATAGTTTATGAAATGATATACTAATTATTTATGGAAGGTCCTATTAAATAATTCCTTTAAATAATGTAATATTTTTGTGGAGTAGCTTATAAAATTTCCAGTAAGCCTAAATATAGTAACATTGCTTTAAATCAAATTATTCTATGGCTTGCTGTTAAAATAATAAGTGAGAAATAACTTGGCACATTTTAAACTTCCATATAATATGAGCTATAATTTAAAATTATAGAAGAATAATTTTATTACAATTTCTAAGAAAATACATATTACCATAATGCATATGAGAGTAAGACCTATCAAAATATCAAACTTAAGATTTCCTTAAAAGTAATACACTTTTGTATGGAAAGTCTTTATCGGTGCTATCAGTACAGTGTTTATGAGCAAGCATGAGAACCCTGGAGCAGATTCACAGCACACACATAGAAGCCTCTAATCCCACAAAAACAGCACCTCTAAGCCCAGTGCTGAGCCTGGAAATGGGAAGATTACTGGGTATGGCAAGGCAGCCAGCAAAGCTAATCAGCATGTTTAAGACCAAGAGAGAAACTGACTCAAAAAATATTGGAGAGAGCAATTGAGGAAGACCTCTGACATCAACCTCTGATCTCCATACATTTACACACATGTTCATGCACACCCATACAAATATGTGCATATATGTATACCCACACAGAACACAGGCACAGATGAAAATAAGTGAAATTCTATTCTTGGAAACATTTGGGTACTGATGGTTTGGTTGCCAACACTTTGAACTTAGAGGTCCAAAGATGGACTCAACCTGCAGGAAAATGGGTGTGGTGTGAGTCATTTTTCTAAAGGGAAACCATCTACCTACTTATCTGCACTTAGGAGCTTTCAGCAGATTGCTTATCAAATCACACCCTCATGCAACCACAGTTTCATACAACAAGTTTGGTAGCCTCTTAGCAATTTGGCTGCCTCTAATTTTCTCTATCCTATCTACTCTCCATTAGTCAATTAAAGTACATATCTGAAATTCAAGTCATGAATCTTTGTCTCTTGTTTAAATCTCTTAAAATCTTTCACGTTTTATCAGGTACAGCTTAGTTTCACAATTTCTAGTAAAGCAATAGGTGTTTTCTTTTCTATCCACCTGGTTCTCCCTCCATCCTAATGTCCAGGAACACTTCTTGTATGTCACCTCTTAACTTTATGATCAATAATTATTAACTTAGTGTTCCACAGAACCTTAACAGATGATTGCTTACAGTTTCCCTCACTGGCTAGAACGAGAGCTCAGTGGTTAAAACACTTGCCGCTGTTGCAAAGGACTGGCTTTTGGTTCCCAGAGCCAACATA
Organism: Peromyscus melanophrys; assembly: GCA_902168415.1. NCBI lineage: Eukaryota > Metazoa > Chordata > Mammalia > Rodentia > Cricetidae > Peromyscus > Peromyscus melanophrys. Next base: position 32,952 of record CABHPR010132594.1, read on the forward strand.
GCAGCTTACAACTGTCTGAAAATACAGTCCATGGGGAATCCAGCACCTTCTTCTGGACTCTACAGACACTGCAGACACGTGGTGCACATGAATGCACACAGGCAAACACTCTTACGGATGGACTAAAATAAACTATCTTCAAATCCCTATGTCCTCTAACCGAAGCTTTAACTTCCCTGATCACTTCTGTTTCCCTTCAGAAAAGCTGGCTTCACAGGCAACATCTGGCTCATTCCCTTTTGTGTTTTGTCTTGCTGCTTTGCTTCCAGTGAAGCGTGAGGGGCCAAAATCTCTGTCTGTCACTGTCATACCCTTGTGGCCCCCTTTGAAGCCTCTTCATACAGGACCCCTCTGCATGTCAGAAACTTGGCCAGAAAGAACCCCATCTCTGTTCTAGCTTGGAAAAAGCAGAAATAATTTCATCTAAAGACTGTTCAGTTTGGTTATATTTCAGATTCTCTGAGATCTTGTCAGGTCCCATTAATATCAAAGCTTATGAAAATAATGTAAGAGGTTTTTTTCTGAAGCAAAATGTACTAGACCAGGCAAGAAGAAAGCATCATATTTTGGCACTGGCATACTGACATAAATGAAGAAAGAAATACATTTACTGGTTTACTATTGAAATTGTACTGAATTGTAGGATTGCATGTACTACGTATGTGTTCATATGTCTGTTTTCTTCATTATTAATCAATAAAAATATTTTTAAAGCAAATCACGGTTACTGGTTTACAATAATTAAGTAGTTCATGCATGAAAATATGCAAAAAGGCCATACACTTGGATAATTTATAAAAAAAAATATTTACCAAAAAATTCCTGTGTGATTGTGCACATTGATGATTTCTAACATGGAACCATATGTCCTCCTTGCTGACCTTTCCCAGAAGGCAGTAACTGAATGAAAATGGTGATATGATGATACAGATGGGCCACAAATTATCTGTGGCCTTTGCACATATTTTACATGTGATTTTCAAATATGGATTTTAAAAGTTCTAGGGAAATACATTGTTTTATAAAGTTATTTATAAAGTTATTTATGTTTGGGATAAAGATAAATATATAGCTTTATTGCAAAGATAAATATATGTATGTACATACATATATAATATCACATAAATTATGAAACTTTACAACTCCATATATGCTCTCACACCCTCCTGTGATCATGCTAGTAGCACATGCTTGATTATTTAATGCTTTATCTGTCTTGAGAAGCATCTTAGCTACCTAACAAAATAATTTCTGCTAGAGTATTTGGCAAAGTAAAATTCTGTTTTACTGGTGTGAGAAAGAACATCTTTATCCCTATTGTCAGGCATATAAATTTGATAATGAAACCTAAAAATAATTTTTTTTTTTAATTTTAATATACAATTCAACTTTACAT
>CABHPR010132595.1:0-14865 GCA_902168415.1 Peromyscus melanophrys
CTCTGCCCTTGTCCATGTTAGACACACACTCTTCGATTGAGCTCTAAGGCCTAACTCTGACACTTTCAAGTTTTTCTGTGTGTCTCCAACAGTGACTCTTTGCATCCCCTGGCAGCATTTCAAAGTATATCTTTTCTGTGTGTGCTGACATCCAGCAAAAGGTGGTGACTAGAAACTGTATTCTAAGCTGGAAGATGTCTTTAGAATGTGAAGGACTTGGTGTTGGTGATATATTTGTGATATCTTCAACATAGCCACTTCTTGGATTTCTCATAATATGCTCTTTTAAAAATTTCATTATTGTAATTGTGTAGTAGGTAGTTAAACGCATGGACTCTGGAGATAGCCTGTCTAGGTCCAAATTGCATCTCCATTGCTTTTCACTGTCAGTAACCTTGGCCTAGATAAATTACTTTAGTTTTCCTCTGGGATTAGCAAAGTGCTAATCTGATGGGGCTAGTTTTGGGAATTCAGTGAGTTATCCATATTAAGCATCTAGAACACCTATGTCTTTTCTAAGTAAAACATTTGATTATAAGTTAACATAAGCATTTGGCAATAAACACCACGTTACATACCCTCCTTAGAAGTAATTTCTAAAATTAGCAAATATGAAAGGAAATAAATGTGCAAAGTGGCTTCTGTAAAGCTTAAAAACACATTATTACAATTGTTTCAGGTTAATATGTCTTCAGCATTTTGTCTCAGATAAAAAATGTCATCAGGTATTTTAAAATCAACTTCATTGAGATATAATTCATAAAATATGTCTTTAATAAAGTCTACAATTCATTCATAAAGAAACCCCATACCTTTAGCCTTCGACGTATTTTTAATGTCCTTTATTGAGTTTCTATGTCCTTCCTGTTTTCACCATTTAACTATAAATAAAGAATTATGCAGTGTTTATTCAACCACTCGTGAGTTGCCTCTTCCATTTAGCATGATGTTTTCAGAGTCTTGAATATTAAAGTATGTCAGAACTTCATTTGTTATGTTCAGAAAAATGGTGAGACCAGGAGAAAGACACTGGGCATGTAGGGCAGGAACCCCAGGGCAGTAGTTTTGAGCGTGTCCTCGCAGGAGGCAGGGACACCAGAGGTCAGTTCTGGGCACACTCCTTGTCATCTCTTCCTCCTGCCTGGAAAGTGTACATGAGGATGTGACTGAGGCTGATGGGGGGCCCTGAGCACCTCAGCCTCCTCTTCCTGTCTCTCTCCAGTTTCTGCCAGAAGTCCTTCAAAAAGCCCCGAGGCGAGCAGCTTGATGGTATTCCAGTTCCCCTTGTCTGTCTGACTGCCTTTCACCTATAAAGCTATAATAACCTTCTCTCTGAAATTTTCCCTTTGTGGTCCTTCAATTTCATTCTGTAAATTCGGGAGACAAACCCCAAAGTTAATGATTGGGCCCAGCTTTGGTGCCTTTGAGTTTTCCAGAACCCTAGCCTATGTGATGCAAAAAAGGCTCCATGGAACTCGAGGACAGCCAAGAATTTTCCGTGTCAAAAATAAAATTTCATATCCGACTTTTCTTCTTCTAATTCACACAAAAAGTTTTAACAATGCAGAACTACCTATTTGAATTGCTAATACCTTTAGTTACTTAAAAATGCTTTTGTTATTATACTTACCTATGAGTATAACATATAACTTTTCCACTGATTTTCTGTATTTCTCTGAATTTTTTCTTCATAAAAATATTAGTTTTGCTGGCATTCATTTGCAATCTCCTGAATCAAGCTATCTGGAGCTTACATGTTGAAATTATCTACTCAAAGTGGACTTTGACTGATGGATGAGGCCATATGTCCCCTGAACACGTTTCATTTGCCCCGAAGCCACACTTTTCCAAGTGATCCTTTGGAATCGTATCTTTTACTTATTAATATTAATGCATCTTTGATTGCCCTTGTGTTTTATAGATCGGTTTTCCACCTACTCCTGATTTTGCTTTGCAGTATTGTGCTCTTTAATGAGAAGTGGCTCGTGATCCTAACACCCTCTTTAATATTGCTTAAGTGTTTATTATTACCAGACTCAGCCTCCAGACCGTGCTCACTTTATACCCCGAGAGCAAGCAAGATAATTCACCTAATGGTTCATGTACAGGACACATCATTCCTATAGTACCTTATTTGGTAACCACTAGTTTTAATGGTTTAAACGATCCATAGATGCATCCAGTGGGACTTCTTTATTGTTCAGACAATGGGTATTTGCCATCTGTGACATGTTTATAATTAGAATCAGTCATACAGGGCTTGTACCAAGCTAACACAGTTCAGCGTTCCATTTTATGTTCCTCAGGAACTATGCCAGACCTGTTTTTCTTTTCCCTGTTGCTTTTGATGAGACTTTTTCAATGTGAATGTTATTAGAATTAAATTATTTGAGCAAAGAAATGATCATTTCAATGTAATGCTAGTACATAAAAACAGACTGTAGTAAAGGTTGCTTTCGACGATCCCATCTATACCCATGGCTTAATTGTACTTTCATGTTGTTGCAAAAAAGATACTCATTTTGTCCCAGTCTCTCCTCTGAGCTCATGGCATCATACTAGACATCTTTCAGATGCCTCGAAGGCTTCACAAATGCAACCACGTGAAAGGCGATTTTCAGACTATTCTCCTCTTTCAGTATTTCTTCCCAGTAAATGAAATAACTAGTTATAAGTCAAAGATCTAGGATCCATTTCTGGCACATTCTCTCTCAGACTTCTGTTATGAGGTACAAAAAGAAAGAAAAGTATTGATTTTACTGTTTAGCAGTCATCATTCTAAATGCCTTTCTCTCTCACTTGTTTCTTGGGGCTACCTAGACTTCAACAGTTGCCTTCTCCCTTAGCATCCTCTCCCTGCCAACCAGGTCTTCCTGCTGGAGTCAGTGATCACAATACTGCTTTCTCTTATAGGCATAATCCTCCAGCGTACATAGTGTGGGAAGTGTGTTACCTCTTTTCATCAGTTCCTCAGTTGCTTGCCTCCAGGTCTCTGTATGGTCAAGTAGGTGAAGTGTGCCTGTCTTCCACAGTCTCTTCTCACTGAGTGAAGAAATAAGTCCTTAGGTTGGCCTAAGTATGTCGTCTGTCCTGTTTCTCAGTATTTTCTCATCTTCCAGCACACTGTGCCTAAATTCCTTCTTTCTGTTTTTGACATTTTTTTGTACATTTCTGCCCGGAAGGCTCTCTTATTCTTTTCTGTTAGAGACAGCCTCTTTCTATTTTTTATCTCCGGGGAATCCTCACTGAACTCACAGTTCAAATCAGGTCCACTGTCTTTGGTCGTCATCATGGCTGCTTTGTGCGCTAACTCAGACACACTGTAGCAAGAAGAATAAGTACTTATTTGGGGGGATTCTGGGATACCCCGGTACTACTGGCAAAAGTACAAAAGCACACAAAGCATGTGTGACCTGTGCTCAGAGTCTTGAGTCTTGGTTCTTCCTCACTCCAGCAAATGTAGATGTCATCGTGCGTGTGAGGGTGTGCATCTTACTTGATGGCATTGCGGTATATGAATTGTGCCACAAGAGTCAAAAGCATATGGTGAGGAATGGATTTAGAAAGGTCTTCTAGAGCTTTACCTCAACAGCAGTTTGTGCTCCCGAGCAGCTTTGATACACTGTGTCTGGGGAGGTTGCTTTCAGGGGCAGACACATTGCTCCGGCCACTGTGTGAAATGAGAGTGTGTTTCTTCACCGTGGACTGGTGGCTGGCCACACAGTGGTCCAGACGAAAGCCTGGGTCACTGGCAGAGGATTAACTTCACTTCCTGTGCCCTTCCAGTGTGAGAGCCATTTTCATACCTTCATTTGAAATCAGCATACCAGGAAATTATACTGGAAGCAAAGGAAAAATAAATTGCTAAAAAAATAACTATTTGTCTTTTCTCTTTTTCATGTGAAGTAGGTAGGGCATTATTTCAATTTTTTAAAATTCAAATGATCAGGGACTTTTATCATTTTAGAGGGAACATCTCCATAGTATATAGATCTCTCACAAAACACATAGTATGACACTTTGGCTGCTACATAAAAGTAAATATTAGGTATCTGAAACTTAAAAAAAAAGAAACCCACAATTTTTCAGTATAGGTGATAGTCCATGATAAGTTATGTTCATAAGCTTCCTGTGCAGAGAAACACAGATATCAGTATGTAAAAATACAATTTCAATGATGAATTTCAGAGGCAACAATAAAAGTTCGGGGCCAGGAGTGTTGTTCATCTAATTGAGGGCATTGCCGCCTTCTGTCCTCAGGTAGAGAACATTGTCCCATTTTAAACCACTGAGAGAGAAGGGCTTTAGATTTTAAATTGAAAGCTAATAAATGCTCTTTTTCTCATTAACACACATGACCTCTATGGTTTACGTCCTCATGCACACTGGCCCAGTTTCTCAGTCTCTGTTAATGATGTTGAGAACCTCTGTGTACCATGAATTTTTTTCTAGCCGAATCCTTGTAAATTCACAATAGATGCTAATTGCTGTGGTCTGCTCGGTAAAGAAAAATATGAAAATTAACTCAGCTTCTTGCACTTTTTCTATTTTTTACCCAGACATGTATATCAGTTGATTGAATTTGTGGAGTTTATGCAGGCATTTGCTAGGACTCTGCTGGTATGAAATTGCCAGAAACTTTTTTTCTTTTCCCTTTTTTTTTTCTTTCAAATAAGCTGTTTGCTGTTAAGCAACAATCGCTAGACCTGTAAGGAGAAAGACAGGCAAAGGGTAACTGAAAATTAGGTTTATAGGGCTCTCTTGTAGTTTATATTCTTTGGAACTCGTGGTAGATTTGATTTCTTTTTCATATTTTGCTTTCTTTGAGACAGTTTAATAGGAAATTTAAGTCTGAATTCTAATTTGGGTTTAACTTGAAACTCATATCCAAGTCCTAGGAGATAGTAACAAATGTGCCCAGAGGTCTGTATTTTCAGTGGCTGAGCAGGTACTTCCTTGTTAAAATTTATGAAGAAAAGAATTTAGGCAAAAGCAAGTAACAAAGTATAAATTTTAGAACCAAGTGATGGTAGAGGTATAAAAAAAATCACTTGGCATGAGTAATGAGTATTAGATTTTAACATAAATGTAGTAAACACAGAACCTTTGTCCCTGCCTTTATTTTAACTTATGAAGTGGCAAAAACTTAAATTCCTATTAAATGTAATAAATTTATTACATTTTATACACATATGCATATATATCTATACATACAGAGTATATGTATATATAATATGTATATATAATATAAATTTATTACATTTTACACACATACACATTATATCTATATATGCTCTCTCTATATGTATGTGTATGGAGTGCCTGTGTCATGGTGCACATCTAGAGGTCAGAGAACAACTTTGGGCAGTTGATTATCTTATTTTATATTGTTGGTCCCCGAAGTTGAACTTTGGATTTCAAGCTTGGCAGCAATTACCTATGGATCCATCTTGCTGGCCCTGAAGAAATAATAATTTTAGCAACTAACCAGATGACTTTGATAAATGAATAAGGTAAACTCATATAATTCTATATTATTAGAATCAATCAATAGATCACCTACTTCAATCCTTTACTAATAGAGTAAACTAGCCCAGGCTAGACACTGGGATTTGTTGTATGTCCTTGCCAGTTTTCTTAAGAACAAGACCACATTTCATGGTCTTTGATGGCCTCATTTTTCTTTCTAGATTATTCCTAATAAGACCTTTTCCTCCATCTTGGGTACAAGGCAAAGCTTTGAATTCACCAAACAGTAAATGCAAACTTTTGGATAATAATTTGTTTGGTCTTTGTCTTGTCTTTTTTTTTTTTTTCCCTGGAGCTGAGGACCAAACCCAGGACTAAATCCCCACCCCCTGGTCTTTGTCTTATCTTCCAGGCAGAAATGGGAGTGCTGATAATGAGCGCTCAGTCTCTCCTGAGGTTTTACTGACTAGCTTCCTCGATATGGTGGAATGAGGACTGATCGTTTTGGAAAATGCCAGCCAAGTGACTAGAGACTTTTCATTTTAGCCATTATAATATCTGTCCAACTTTCAGACTTCCAGGCTTTATTTTTTACAATAAAAGTCCAGTGCCAAGTAAAGGACATTTCTGTGTTTAGTGTCACTCTAGTGAAATCTCTAAACAGAGATTGATCATTAGAAGGTTGTCAGAAGTGAGAGGTGCCTGAGATGCCACTTGAGGCCGTCTTTCAAACAGAGGGCAGTTTGTGGAAGACTGGATAATCGGCTTGTGCAGATTACAGGGTGAGGAGCTGGTTTGGGCACGGAAATGTATCACAGATGAGAAACACTGAAACAGACATGAAGACACTCAGTGCAAGCTTATCTGACAGAGAAACAGGTCAAGTGTGTGTCCAGGCAGCAGTGAGTTGTTTCGAGAGATTTACCTTGAAATGCCTGTTTCCCTTGTGAGTAACATTTTGCTTTTCTAGTAAGGAACATGTGTTCCAAAACATGTGCTAGATGAACACTTTTCATGTTTGAGGAGGCCCCCTCCGCATCCTGCACTTTTAATAACAAGGATGAGTGGTACAGTCTAAAGCTCTGGTGATCAAACTGTAGGTTTTTCTTTTAGACCAAACCACTCATATTACCCGGGGGCTTGTTAAAATACAGACCTACTTAAAACTTGTAGTTTCACAGCAGATCCCAGGTGCTTCTGAAACTGAAACACTTTTCCTTAAATTTCGGAGATAATAAAAGATGTTTACATTAAACTAAGTCCATATCCTTCACTTGGAAAACTGAAGAGAAAATGCTGGGTTATTTCTGTTCTGCCATTTTGCATAGCAGTCAGGACTTATCTGCTCTTCATAAATATTTACATTTACTCCCTGGGGTGGTCCTCTGTGTGCTGTGGCTTTTGATATTTGCTTCTATCAGATCTTTCAATAGTGTGCACAGGTGTTGAAAATTACATGTGGGTCCTGGTCCACTGTCCTCAGTTGAGTACATGTATGAGTTGATCTTCTGGAAGTGTCATTAAAGTGGTTTAGAGCCTCATGGGCCTGTAATAATAAAGAGAGGGGGTTGGAGATTGTAGTAGACTTAGAGAGATGTTTTGTGATTTGTTCTGTAGAACTGGGGCATGAATTATAAGGAAGTGAATCAGAGAAACGGCAGTGATCTATAAAGAATACAGAATGACATAAAAAATAAATGTACTTATACTGTGTGAGTCAATTCTAATAATTGTGTACAAATACTTATTTAACAAAAATATGATAGCATTATCTATTGAATGATTAGAAGAAAAATTCATATATGCAGTTATATAATGAACAAAATTCTTTATTTCTGAAAAGTACAAATTCCTACTATATAGTATTTCTGAGCAGATAAATTACATCTTTAAAGTCAATTATTTGAAATTCAGGTATCAAATGTGATGATGATATTAGGGGAGGGGAGCTGTTAATTAGTCTCTCCTTCACACTCCCATATCCCATACATGCCGCGACTGTGGACAGTAACGTGTCGGTAAAGACCATTGCACCTAGAATGACAGTTCTGATGCAGCCACTAGCTAGCGGTGAAGTGCCCCGGCTAGCAAAGGTATTTGAGTGTGCTTGTTATTCTAGCAGTACCTAAGTTCTCTAGTCTGACTCATAGGTACTTCCAAGCAGAGTATGCCTGGGGAGACTGTTTCCAGCATCTCTCTCAGAGGTAAACATTTTTTATTTGATTTGCACCCAAGTGGTTACATAATTGCCATTTTAGGAGATAAGATTTTCCTTCTTAAGAGACCAAACAATCATAGTTATCTTATCTGAGAGAACAGTATGGACTCATTGTCGGCACCAATGCAGAACAATTGCTTTGTTGTTAGCCAGATGGAAATGTTCTGAGTTCTTACACCCTGTGACATTTATGAGTTTTGATATTTCCAAAATTGCAAAAAGCCATCTGGCCAAAATGGCTTGGCCTTGCAAATTTATTTAATTCTAACCAGTTATCTTTCTTAGGTTTCTTATAGTTTGCATTCCACATTTTTATTGTTTGTGGAATAGCAGCTATAATAGTAAGTGAAATCTAGTGTTTTGAAAGATATGTATCTAATTTTAATTTCATTTAGATTTCAGAACCTGGAGGTGGAATGTGTAAGCAGGAAATACCTAGCATTCTCTCACCTGGGCACTGAACTCTACGATTCTCGCCAAAAGGTTCCTATTAGCCAGACCATTGCTATTTCATGCCTCAGCTGTCTGCCAGCCTCTCTTCCTGCCTTCCTCCCGTTGTCCATCCCTGTCTTTCTCCCTCTTCCCTCCCCTCTGTTTCTCTTGTGTTCTTTCACCTTGAGGAGTAGTCCGTCCCTTCAAATGACAGGAAGCCATCTCCTCCTGTATCCACCCGAGTCTCCTGATTCTTCCCCTGTTGTGACAGCAGCGTCTTTTCTCTGGCTCCTCTTTCTTATCCGACATTTTCAGGCTCTTGACTCACTGTTCGGGGTTGGGCTTCTCTTCTCTTTTCTCATCTCCCCTCTGCTTCTTCCCCCTCCCTTTACCTCTTCTTCCCTTTCCTCCACTTCCTCTTCTGTGGTTGGAAGGTTTCTTGGGTCCCACCCAGCCCCCCATAGTCCCGCAGCCCACTTATATAATAATCACTCAGAAGCTTATATTAATTATAACTGCTTGGCCATTAGCTTAGGTTTATTACTGACTAGCTCTTAGACTTAAATTAACCCATAATTCTTATCTATGTTTAGCCACATGGCTTGGTACCTTTTCTCAGTTCTGCCTTGTCATCTTGCTTCCTCTGTGTCTAGCTGGCGACTCCTGACTCTGCCCTTCCTCTTCCCAGAATTCTCCTCATCTGCTCACCCCCCCTATACTTCCTGCCTGGCTACTGGCCAGTCAGTGTTTTATTAAACTAGTGTACAAGAGCATTATCCCACAGCACACTTCCCATCCTCTTCCCACCCCCCCCTTCTTCTTCAATACATTTTCTTTCATTCCTGTTCATTAGCTCAAAGAAGCAACATAAGCAGGATGCAGAACTGTAATTGTACCTGGCTTGGTAGAGGAGACAATGGAAAGCCCTTGGAAAATTGTAGGCATAAATTTTGAGTTTCCATTTTTGTTGATGCTCATAGCTTAGACCATATTACCAAAGGAAGAAAAATCTTTATTTTACCTTATGTTAGGGAATTACAAGGTGAACCAAATTTCCAACAGGCAAAATACTTCTTCATAAATTGTTTTGTTTTCTTAGGTCAAACTAGGATCTTTAATTCAGAATATGATGTATTGTTGTACTTGAGGACCTGGAGATTTATTGATTTTTTTTATAAAGTTGGTAGGTACTATTTGTGTGTTATCTTTTAGAAAAACAAAGAAACAACCACAACTTTCTGAAGGAAGTAAATGTTGAACTTGCAAATCAAGCTTGGGTTAGTTACCACTAGCTGGGCTTTTCTCAAAAACAATCTGGACATTGACTCATTGCTATTCTTATGTCTTCTTAACAGTCTCTGCAACACACCCGTAGAGAATTCTCTAAATTCATTCGGGCAAAGTGCATACTCTGTCTTTTTTGCATCTTCCCAAATGTACAACATTTCAATTCCTTAGTAAATTCCTATAGAACAAAGAAATACCAACCTCTTTGGCCATTGTTGTAGCTTACTCTCCATTCATAGAAAGACTGATTTTTCACCTTTGAGGGACAAAATCATTGCCATTTGGGTTCTCAAGACAATCAAATTGTACTTTGATTCAGTTTTTTTTTTTTTATTTTATTAGCTCTGTTCTGGCTTTTTTCTTAGTTGTAAAATGTGAATAAGACAAAGATGAAAGTTTTATTCTTATCCTTTGTGTTGATGAAATATTGGTTATCAGTTGCACATCGTTGTAATTTTTTAATTCATTCTCAAAGTAGCCAGAGGAGTTTCAAGTGTAGAAATAAGTTGAGAGTATTTGAAAAGTCTTATGAACTAGATAACATTCAATAGTGTGGTACCTTTTTCTGTAACTGTGGTCTTTCTTTGTTGTTATTTTTTCTTTCAGTAATAAAGATGCAGGCAGTTTCCATTGCCTTAAACATTTTTTTGCACCGGGCGTTGGTGGCGCACGCCTTTAATCCCAGCACTCGGGAGGCAGAGGAAGGCGGATCTCTGTGAGTTCGAGGCCAGCCTGGGCTACCAAGTGAGCTCCAGGAAAGGCACAAAGCTACACAGAGAAACCCTGTTTAAAAAAAAAAAAAAAAAAAAAAAAAAAAAAAAAAACATTTTTTTGCAAATAAGTTGCATTTCACAAAGGCTTATAAATCCTACCCTATTTATTTCAGGCTAGCAACCAAATAATTTGAGGTATTTTTCTCTGCCAAAACAACCAGCTATACTTTTAGGTTCACGAGAAACAAATATTATTTAGGCAGAATGGAAATGTAAATAGTGAGAGCATACGTTTATAAAAATGTTATCTCTAATCTTCTATGTGCTTGCTTTTCTTGCAAACCTGCTTTAATTCAGTTGCCATTTTATAGGATTTTGCATGTAGGTTACACTTCCTTTACAACAAGTGATATGTTGCTTCTTGGTAGACGGCTATTAAAATTTAGAATGGATTGAGAAGCAGAGACTTATACTACTGTGTAATAAAACGCAGCCATGCCATCTACACAGACCAGTGTCCCCTCCCTTCTCACTCAGATCCTGTGGCCCTAAGTTCACACTGGGCAGAGACTGTCAGCACTGGAGGGTTGCCGAACCCCTGGGAGGGAACACCTTTGCTTCTTTCTTTATGAGACTATCACCCTGGTGGTGCTAGTGCTGAACAGACAGAAGCAGCAGAAAACCTTTAGCTGAAAGGGCTCTTGTTTCTTCCAGTGGAGCAAAAGCATCCGGATTACCCTGGGCAAAGTGACAATATCCACGTTCTCTAAATACATGGACAGGAATGAAAAGAATGATAGTGTTTTGTATTTTAAAGGAGGATTGCACAATGGTGTAGTGAGTCCCTCCATATTTCAGCAGAGTTTTGGGGATTCCTTTTCAGAAGTGAAATTCCTCAACTCATTCATATTCAAGTCTCACAAAAATAAAATGTGTTTCTGTTGCTCCTTGGTAAAGCCGCTGGAAACCCCCTCCCCCATGGTTTTCAGAAAGCAAATTGCTTTCAAGTGTGTGCCCTCATTGTTGAGAGGCCTGAAGTTATGATTGACTTTCTTTACCTCTCAAGCCAAATTATTTTTTTTGTACCATTTGCTCAACTTCTTGGCTTATCAGGTTTGATTAAATTTGCCTTTTCTTACTTTGAGCAATGTAGTCTGAAAGTATGAAATAAAATTATTGATCTAAGTACATGAAACAGGATGCAAGTGTTGTGTGTAAGCTTTGTTCTGTGTGATGGAGAATCACGATGCTGGTTGGCTGTGATTGGGTGTAGGGCCCTGGCTCCCCATATTTGAGTAAACTGTTGCCTGCTTGCCGACCTTGACCAGATGTCCTCCCTATGCTGATTCCCTGCCGGCTTCCTTCTCACCTCACGATCACCAGAGGTTCTTCACCGGAGGTTCTTTGTTCGTGTATCCTGCATTTGGTGTAAACAGCTTAGATGCAAGAATGTAGAACATTGGATAGCGAACTTCTGCCCTCCGGGGATCCTCCATTGTGCTGTAAGACTGTACCAGGAAGTGTAAAAGTACAGAGTCACAAGGTAGTCATGAGGTAATGACTGCTGGACTATGGAATGTCCTCTCCCTGGTTTCCAGGGTAACTGACCACAGAAAAGTCCCCACCTGAGGGCATCCAATGAGCAATGGTGGCAGGCAACCAACCCCTTAGAAGTAAGATTAAGCCATGATTTCTAGAAAGCCCCTGGAAGTGAGCCAATCAGAATTGTACCCTTACTAGCACCCCTAAATGATGTAACCTTGTGTTTTTTGCCTTTAAAAACTGAGCTTGCAAGAGGTGGGCACTTCCTCCAGCCTCCACTGCGTTGGATGTATTGGACGAAGTCCCTGCCTAGGCTTGTATTGCTTTTGGATATCCAGAATTAAACCTTGCTTTTGCATTCTGGCATGTCTTTGGTGGTCTCTTTGGGGGTTGCGATCTGGGCACAACTGTGGTGGTATTGTGTTCCCCAAAATATTGTGTACCTTAATAAACGTATCTGGGGTCAGAGACAGAACAGCTACAATATTAAACATAGAGGTTAGGCAGTGGTAGCATACGCCTTTAATCCTAGCATTCCAGAGACAGAAATCCCTCTGGATCTCTGTGAGTTCAAGGCCACATTGGAAACGGCCAGGCATGGTGACCCACACCTTTAATCCCAGGGAGTATTGGTAGAAAGCAGAAAGGTATATAAAGCGTGAGGACCAGAAACTAGAAGCATTTGGCCTGGAGAAGCATTTGGCCTGGTTAAGCATTTAGGCTTTCAAGAAGCAGCAGTTCAGCTGAGGCCCATTCGGATATGAGGACACAGAGGCCTCCAGTCTGAGGAAACAAGACCAGCTGAGGATCCGGTGAGGTGAGATAGCTGTGGCTTGTTCTGGCTCTCTGACCTTCCAGTGTTCACCCCAATAACTGGCCTCAGGTTTGATTTTATTAATAAGAACTTTTAAGATCCTGCTACACACAACAATTGTTTTTATTATTATTGATTATTATTGTTAATGTTTTACTGTTCCTAATGTATAAGCTAAACTTCGGTATAGGTGTGTATGTACATGAATCCCTTCTCATCCATGGATTTACTTAACAAGTCTTCATTCGTTCATGGTCAGCTCTTTTCTAAAAGTATTCAAGTCCAGAAAAATCACAGTTTCTAAGTTGCAGATTATGTGCTATCCCCAGGAGTACAGTGAAACCCAGCCATACAGCTTCCTGTCAGCAGGGATGTGGATCAGCCCTTTGTCCAGTGTAGCTATACTATGTACTGTACTGACTGTGTAAGCACTGTACTTAACGTCAGTTAATTCACCTGGAGTGGCCCAACATTAAGTCACAGAGCCCATGTCATTCATCTCATTTCTTCTCAGACGTTGTATCTCCTTGTGAATCTCAAAAATAGAACTAGTGTAGAATATCTGTGACAGAGTGAGAGAGAACGTTTACATACAGTTAATAATGTACATGTAAAAATTGTTTAGTTGTGTATTATTGTTAATCTTGTAGTGTATCTGTGTATCTACTAACTTTGTCATCAGTATGAAGTAAACATAGAATGTATAAATAGGGATTGGTATGTCTGAGGTGCAGGTATCATTGGTGAATCATCCTTGATTTTCATTTACTGCAAGAAGAAACTTCCCTGATGAGTGTTGAGCAATACAGTGGTCTATGGAATAGCAATATGTCATCAGGGGTCATTTTGTTGCCATATTCTTTTTGTGAAATGAGAATAGTAGGTTTTCCCCTACAGCCCATGACCTATCTAATCTCAGGTTCTTGACTTCATTAACAGTGTCATGGATTCCATTTCACTGAGTCAGCCTTAGAGCCAAAAGGTGGTTGTTTACTCCTGTGACATCTGTGCCACTAATGTACCAGTCTATCTTACATATGGGCTGCTATCATAGTTTACAGTGTTCATATTGGGGCGAGAATGACGATTACTTTTCTCCTCCAGTACATGTACAGTACCTTTCAGCACTATGAACATTTATCAGTAGGGTGAAACTTCTAGTAGGGCACCATCTCAATTTGTCCATATTCTGTGACGTAAGTATGTGGTGTCTTCAGCAATAGAGTCTTATTGTCAGGTTGTAGAGGGTAACCAGTAACATTGGCTACAGCTTGTAATGTTTCAGAGGACCTATGGGAACTATTTGGCCAATGACTTAAAAAGATGTAACCCATTCCTAGTACTGGAGGTTTTCCTTGGTGACATGTCTGGTTAGAACATTGTCTCCCCCATTATAAGGTAACTCCATTTATATTCCTTTTATATATGTCTATATTTTAGA
The DNA here is from genome assembly GCA_902168415.1 of Peromyscus melanophrys. Classification (NCBI taxonomy): domain Eukaryota; kingdom Metazoa; phylum Chordata; class Mammalia; order Rodentia; family Cricetidae; genus Peromyscus; species Peromyscus melanophrys. Next base: position 13,917 of record CABHPR010132595.1, read on the forward strand.
AAGCTTCTGTAGTAGTTGACTTTTTAAAAGGCCTTTAGTGTTATTATTTAGTGAGATTAGGGTAACCAAGCTCCAGGGATAACTTTGTTTCTGCCTCCCAGGCATTCCTTTTTCACTTTTTACATGGGCAACAGGCCCAAAGACCTTAGTCAGCTCTCAGACCTTAGCACAATTGACACCATGATGGAAATACCATACTGGCCTTGGAACCTAGTACATAGGCAACAAAAACTTCAAAAACAAGAACAAAGACGTAATCCATCAAAGTCCATAGTTCTAGGAAAGTCTCTAAATGTACTAACCTTGCTTTGTGACTTCTGTAGTCCCCTTCTCATTAACTGTTGTTACTAACTGAGGTGTGTCAACTCAGGTTGTGATTTTTGTGCTTAGACGCTCACCCTAAGAAAGGCTTGCAACTGTACTTGGGTCCTGAAGTCACTGGCTGGCTAATAACGACATCCTATTGGCTTAAACCTGTGCCTGATTGTCTTCTCTGGTGGACACCTCACAAAAATGAACGCTAGATTAAACTCAGGTCCTCATGCTGGTACATCAAGTGTATCATTGACTGAGCCATTTCCCTAGCTCATGAGGTCTTTATGTAATGAGCTCACTTTTCCCCTTCCTTTCCTATAACACCTCTTCGCACTGCTGTACCATGGTTTCTTTTATTTTCTCTGCAGTTAATAGAAACAATATTAAGCTTTGAATTAACTGCCATAAAAATAGCTAAATGACAGTTCCACCGTTGATTTCTGGCTTTGGGTCTATTTTTTACCATAATTGTAACAGTAGATGCTCACTGTGTTCTATTTGCTGTTATGACTTCTTAAGGGTTAATAAAACCTATTGTTCTGACATGATGGTTTTAGAGAGGGAAGGAGAGAGAGAGAGAGAGAGAGAGAGAGAGAGAGAGAGAGAGAGAGAGAGAGAGAGAGAGAGAGAGAGA
>CABHPR010132595.1:17870-40156 GCA_902168415.1 Peromyscus melanophrys
TGTGTGTGTGTGTGTGTGTGTGTGTGTGTGTGTGTGTGTGTGTGTGTGTCATGTTTTCCTGATCCATCTGTGGTGGTGATAAGCACCTCAGTTGACTGGCTTGTCTCTAGTGGATGGTGCTGCAGTTAAGCATAGGAATGTCTGCACCTTTCTTAAAGATTTTCTTGGTTTCCTTTCAGTAGGAACCAGGCACAGCTGGATCCTATGGTGGTTGTAGAAGTGACTATTTCTGTACACTCCATACTATTTTCTATAAATGTACTGATTTATATTTCCACCAGCAATCTTCCTCTGACAAATTATTGCCAGTTTAAAAAAAAATAGCTAGAATGGCTTTTATAAGCTGACATTGGGCTTCAGTTTTCCTTTTTGTAGTTAATTTGTGTATTAATCATCTATTTCTTTTTGCAGTAACATATTAAGGTACAGTAATGCCAAACTTGTTTTGTGTTTTAAATTTTTTTTTTGAGACAGAGTCTTATTATATATCTATGGCTTATCTGGAATTTGCTATATAGTTCAACTGGCCTAGAACTCAAAGAGATCTTCCTGCTTCTGCCTCCTAAGTACTGGGATTAAAGAACTATTTTATCATACCTGGTCCTTAAGTAATATATTTGAAAAGAATAATGTGATATTATGTTAATAGACTGGGGACTCCAAGTTCAGGAGAGCCCACTGCAGCCCAGGTGTTTAAGTGGCATATATCTGTAGTTCCAAAACATTAGTGGCGGAGGCAGGAGGTTGACACATTCTAGTATAGCCTGGATCTCAGAGGCTCCTCCCCACCCCACTCATAGACTACTGGTATCACAAGTATTTTATATGGTCTGATTTCAGTGTAGCTAAAACTAGACCTTTAAAAAAAAAATTTTATAATGAGATGACATTTTCTGACAAGTGACTTGCATATGTTTTGGTTGGTATCCTGAGTAGTGCAATGAGAAACTGTTGGCTTGAGCAATATGGCCTCATGTTGGGTAGGTTTTCTCTTATAAATGAAACAGCTCGGTCTGTTGTTGCATTGAGATGTTGTCTGAAAGGCTGTGAGACTCTTTTTTGTCTCCTGTGCCTTAGTGAGTGGAACAGCTCTGCGAGCAGTGGTAACTTAATGTATCCTTCAGTAAACTCGGGATCTGGCTCCAGGTACCAGATACTAAGCTGCCAGGATTCAAATATGAGGGAAAATGTATCTGATTTACCAAATTTATTTTTCTGTTGGGAATTTTGTCCTTCACCTCAGGTGAAAATTCTCAGGAAAGTTTCCAAAAGAAATATTATTAAAGAACTGAAATTACTATGTTAATATATTAATATCACAGTTTCCTAAAACACTTTTGAGAAAAATGAACAGCAAAACGATCTTCAGTATTTTGCTTTCCAGAATAGAAGAAATAACCCAATAGTTTAAATTGTGTCTTTAGCACTAAGAATTAAATTGCTGTGATGTAATAAACTTCTTTAACAATCTCCTTATATTTTAGACCCCAGATTCTTTTTTAAAATTTTTCTTTTTTATATTTATTTGTTTTTGTTTCATGTATATAAGTGTTTTGCCTGCATATATGTCCTGTACACCATGTACATGTAGAGTAGAGTACCTCTGGAAGCCAGAGTGGAGGTGGATCTTCTGAAACGAGTTACAGATGATGCTGGGGCATTGAACCCAGATCCTCTGGAAGAGAAGCCAGTGCTCTTAACTTCTAAGCCATCATTCCAGCCCTGACCTGCAGCTTCTTGAACCTTTGGTCAGAACCTCATGTGGAAATTGGATGAATGAATGTGGGGGTCACAAACCTTTGTGAGGAGTACAACTTTTATGAATGAGCAATGATCACAAATGAATTCAAAACCACATTCCAAGTGAGTTCAGGGTGCTCTGGCAGTCATCACCTTTAGTGCTTCTTTTAGCTTTATTTCCAGTACATAGAATGCACTCTGTGGAATCCAGTTCACATTGCCTGAAGTACCTTAGCTCAGATTGAAACTATTGTGTACTATACACTGTATAAAAGCATAATGGTTTCATTATAAAAACAAGTAATTTCAGTATCTCTTTACCATCATCCTTCAGCATATAAATATTAAATTGATATATCTTTGGACTATATTGCATTGGAATGCTTGATTATAAAAATTGCCATCTGAATTGTTGACTTAAGTTACATAAAATGTCATTAAATGAATTTATTTTAGGATTAGGGCTGAATTTGCACTATCTCTGACTTGGCCATAGGCATACTTCTGCCTTTTTGTGCTATGTGTTTATGTGAAGTAGAATTCTCAGTATCGACAATTATAAAATCAAAATATTGATGACTGCTGAAAAATGTTGAAGATGCTGTGTCTTACAGTATTAGTCATTTTAAAATATGTGTTGTGTAAGTTATATATAAGTGAGCAATCATACCCACCTCATTAGTATGCAAATATTTTATCTTTCCTAAATGGAAAAGATGTATACATACCAAGGAATTGTTTAAGATAAATTCCTTATGCTTATCAGTAAATATTTTATTTGTATGTCTTTTTTTTATAGACCTATGTTCTCTGGGTTAGGCAAACATATCTCTGGTGGAAAGGGGCTGCAAGATGAGAGTTTAGTAAACTCTGTATTCAGTAACTGTATATTAGATGAGCTGCTTCTTAACCAAGAACGGTGTCCAACAAGCCTAGAAGACGTGGGTGTCCAATTACATGTCTAGCTGAATACATTCTGTGCATGTTCAGATAGTGTGAGTGAAGTGCACTAACAAGACACAATCAAATCTGAAGAGCATGATACCTATTGCTACTCCACTAGTTATAACTGATGCATCACAAAATAGAGTGCAAAGAATTGAAATGCTGCATGAATCTGCCTGTATCTGTTTTTAGACTCACATACTTACTAAGCCCCATGTAACATATTTGTGAAAATTTAAAAGAGAAATGCAATTGGTAGTGGAAATAGAATTATGTCAGGCTTACATTCAAAGCCATATGCCACAAATTTACATTATATTTGAATTTTTATGTACAAAATTACCCAGCATTTCTGGGTCCTATTTCACTTATTTGCCTTTGTAGAGGCAATGGAGAGCCACAGGGACATTTGGCCCTTGTATAATTTTAAGGAGGATGTACTTTGAAAACAAATTGAAATTAGTTTATACTGAAATACTGGTCTGTTTTAACACAGAAGATTGCAGATAGCACCTGAGGATGTGCATGTGGGCATGTGTTTATGTGGTATCAGATTAGGAAAAACCTAAGAAGGTTTTGTGTCTTTATAGTCATGATGTTTTTACCTTGGCATCCTTTTCCTCTGGGATGACAGTTTCACTCTGGCTAGCACCAAATGGAACCTTGCTTGGACCTGTGTCTCTGTTACTTGTCTCCATTGGTTCTTGCTATTTCCTCCTTTAGAACTTTGTCCCAATCACTCAGTATTCTGATGCTTTTTAAATATTTTGGCCTGTTACTACTTCCAAGCCATATATAATCTACTTGTTTTTCTAGGTGGGTTATTATATAGAAAGCAATATGTATTTGAAGCCTTTGAGGCTCCTTTAGAATGCTTTGTGCTCCTAAATACGTATTAACTGTTCCTATGACTTTAATAATTATTATGATACTATTTTTATGTATGGAACCTTACAGATTAATTTGTTAGTGTCTACTTTTTCACTAGAAGTTTTTCTATGCCAAAGGATTTGTCATGATATTACTCTGAATGCCTAGTAGTTGATATCATTTCTAGTACATATATCCCAGTAAATAGTGAATGGATAAAATACATATGCAGGTGACATGGACCATGATTTGTGTCTCGGCCTAAAATATTTGCTTAGTAGGTGTGTGTGAGATCAAGCAAAACTAAGCATGTATGGAAATCCCATCATGAAATGCATGTCTTTATATGATACTTTACAAATGAAGTTTTACAACACAGTACCGCTACCAGTTTCCAAATCAGCTTACTTAGGAGGAGCTCCACAATATACACAGGTCACGGGAAAGGCAAGGACAGTGACATAAACCCAGGGGGAAAGAAGTCATTGAGAGTGAGAAAAGTTCTGAGCATAGTCACTTTCAAGCATTTGTAGTGAATAATTACTAAATGCTGAGAACCTTTGTAGATGTAAAATTATCCTCCCATTCTAGCTTAATGTAATGGGATGTCTTTATTTAGGAAAATATTTGTTTTAAACAGCCACCTCCTTTCTTTGACTGGCAATTTTGGATGACTAACTCTCTATGAAATGGTCACCTGCAGGTTGTAATCACATGGATACGTCTGTTTTTATTTAAGTTTGTGCTGTTCCATTTATCACTAAACAATCATGTCGTCTGAAGTGCATTAAATAATAGCGTTCTCTCTTGATCTATAGCATGGAGTTCATAAACGTGCTCTCCTGAGAGCTGGGAGGTTACTGTGGACTAGAAGTCGCTAGCAATGCCAGACAGCCTGAGCAGTGATTTCCAGCCCTAAGCTGTCAGTGTTCCCGTGTTCCTTGACTGGTAGTCAAAGATCTGCCTGCAGGTAGAAAACTGGAAGGACTTTCTTTTTCTTTTCTCAGTATTTTTTGATTGATTGTTTGTTTTTTCAAGATAGGATTTCTTTGTGTAGCCTTGGCTGTCTTAGAACTACCTCTGTAGCCTAGGCTGATCTCAAGCTCCCAGAGATTACCCCTGCTTTTGCCTCAGAAGTGCTGGGATTAAAGGCCACCACATTTTTTTTTTATTTAAAAAAATTTTTTTTACACATTTTATGTACCAACCACAGATCCCCTCTCTTCCCTCCTCCCACTCCCCCCCCCAGTTTCCCCCTCCCCCAGCCCATCCCTCATCCCCTCTTTCTAAAGAGTAAGGCCTCCCATGAGGAGTCAGCAAAGCCTGGTACATTCAGTTGGGGCAGGACCATCAGGATCTATCCCTGGTGCATGAGCTGGCTTTCCGGAGCCCGTTACCTATGTTTAGATGTGTTGCTCACCCTTGATGCAGGGGGAAGGAGTTTGGTCCTGCCACCACATTTTTTTTAATGAAGAAGCTGCCTTCCAGGATAGATTGTTTTTGGAGGTGATTGTAATCTGAGAATTGGAAAGCACATTTAGCTGGTGACTTATCATCCTGCACTCACAGCTAGTAGAATTGTATTTGAGAGATGAGTACTATTAGATGGACATGGGAATAATTACAGAAAGAAAAGTATTCTAATAGGCCCTGACTGTGTACCTACTGAGTACTTGGCAAATAATCCTATTTAAATTTAACAATATGTACAGATTTTCTTTCTTTTTTTTTAACTAGTGTTTGTCTTTGGGAAGTAGTAAAGAAATTCAGTGAACTTTGTCCCCAAGTTCTGATGCAAAACTGAGATTGGAATATTTTAAAGAACCTATTGATGGAGTTAGTTAGATGTTAATAATAATTAAGAGTTCTACTTATTCCAGTTTTTATGGTACTGATTGGGACCTACTTTATGCTAGGCAGGTGCTGTACCATTGAGCTTCACCCCCGTGTCTCTTGATGTTGATGTGTCTCCATCTACCACATCACCCATTTTCTGGACGATAGCATGCTTAGGTGGACCTTTTTGTTTCTCTGTTTCCCATTCAATTTAGGAGGATGAAAAACTACTTAACTTCTTTGACAATATATTCGTAGTTATATGGTAACATGGAATACAAAGTGGGAATATTAATGCTGCTTTTCTGGGCATTCTGTGAGTATATAGTTATCTGGACAAGTATACAAAAGATAGATTTTATATAAATGAGTTCAAATGGTCTCTCTCTCTCGAGAGAGGACAAGTCAGAGAGAAAGGGAGAAGTAGAAAGAAGTGTCTATCATTCTTGGCTGCTAGTTATGTTCATTTTTCTCATGTTCTTTTTTCTTTTTAAGCCTGGTGAAACTTCCTAAAAGCCATTGTCCATTTTGAGCCTGACATTCAGTGTTGATAAATGTTTCCTTGTTTTTTTTTTTCCTTCTTCCCACATTAATATGAATGTGTATTGTTGCAAGTGCTAGTAACGTTTTTGAAATGATATTTTATCACTTACAGGAAAAGATCTGAACTATTAACTAGTTACTTCAGGAACAATTCTGGATTGAGGTGTATATGATCCATTGGAAGGAAATCTAGTCTCCTCTGCCCCACATAGTTTTTAATATAGCTCTTTTTATGCTCTAATTACTTAATTTTTATTGATTATATGGATAAATGTTACTATCAGAAAGAAGTGAGGCTTTTGTTTCTTACTGCTTATGCCTTTTGAGAGACTGATTGGGAGGCTGTGCTGTATTGTACACACTAACCTCAATTGCTTTGCTGATACTATAGAATTAAAACAGGTTTTGGAACCCTCATAAAATAAGTGTTCTTTCAAACATTAAGTACTAAAATGCTAGTTTATTGATCAACTGTGTAGCGAACAGCAATGAGAAGGCTAGTGCCTTGTGCTTTATAGATAGGAAATTTTGCTTATTGCCTGTATTTTGTTCTTTATAACTATTAAGGATACATTTATTGTAAGTTCCTGACCTTAATTCAGTCCTGATAATAAATGTTAATATTGTATTATGTACTTTTGAAGAATTGTTTTGGTATTTTTAGCTGCATTATTTTAACAATGTCACTTCTGTTGTTTAAGTACCAATTTTGTATCTCCCAGCTTGGAAACTGATAACCCAAATACCATGGAGCTGTTTATACTACACTCTGATTCTCTCAATGTGAGGATTATGAAGGTCAAGTTATGCCCCAAGCTTACTCCATTATTTGTATCAGAGATTATGAAATGCTGTACATGAGCAGTTTGACTGGATTTTTGAATTGATAATCTCAGAACTATACTGTATGTTTTAATGAGAAATTGATTGTTCATTACCATGGTCACATATTCTATGACACATCAGTGAGAAAAGACAAACACATAAGGTATTGTGACATCTACAAATACCATTATATTAGGAAATGAAAAATATGTTGTTATGTCATGGAAATTCTAGTACAGAAATTAGTTCCTAGTAATTATTCTATATTTTCTCGAAAATCCAGCATTGGAATGAAGAGCAAGATGTCTCTAATGGTGATAAATACAATTAGAGGTTTTATTGGAATCTCTCCCTTGTATAGCAAACTTATACCTTTAAACTTTGCTGTTTTATTGTTAATTTTGTAATGTCCAGATATTAAAGTTCTGAATATTTTATCTGACATGTTAATAGAAAGGATTTAATTTTTTTCCTTGGATCATTCATTGAAAGATCTTTTAAGAACCAGTTGTCTCTCCTTGTAAGAGATATAAACATTTGGTCAGTGCTAAATTACTTTCTTGAATTTAACTTCTCATTTGCCAGAATGACCAAATTCTTCCAGTTTATAATAAATAAATAAATAAATAAATAAATAAATAAATAAATAAATAAATAAAATCCATGTTTCTGTAGTTAGAAATAATCTATGGTAAATAGATAGGATTTTCTATTTAATCACTGTAAAGATAGTATTAGGATAGTTTTAACAATAAAGAGAATAAAATCAGTAATATATTTAAAAAAGTTTCTATGTTAACATATTTCTATAAGTAAGATATTTTGAGCTTAAAAGTTTGATGATTTCTGAGTAGTGTGGGTATGTAAAGTTACAAACCAATGTGTGATGCCACTAAGTATCACAGTTGATAAATATTTGTGAAAACTTGATAGACCAAATGTAGAATATAAATCTCTCTGTTCAGAGGCATTATTCCTGTTCAGTGTTTTTCCTGAGATTAATAGCCATGCAGTAAGTATTTCCTGAGAATACACAAAATATAGATAAATGGATATTCTGAACAATTATCATTTTCAGTTTATTCTGATTCATTGTTTGAATAAAGTTTTGCTGTGTGAATAGAATAAAATCTCCATTTATGCCGGGCGGTGGTGGCGCACGCCTTTAATCCCAGCACTCGGGAGGCAGAGGCAGGCGGATCTCTGTGAGTTCAAGGCCAGCCTGGGCTACCAAGTGTGTTCCAGGAAAGGCGCAAAGCTACACAGAGAAACCCTGTCTCGAAAAACCAAAAAAACCAAAAAAACAAAAAAACAAAAAAAAAACCACAAAAAAACAAACAAAAAACTCCATTTATATAGTTATAATACATATATGCCTCTATATATCCATCCGTCTATCTGTCTGTTTGTCTGACTACCTCAAAACTCCATTTCATTCTTTCTGGAAACTAGTAGCATATCAAAACTTCAATATGCATTATAGGTTCTTGACTTTGTTAGTAGTGTTTATCTTTATATTGCTTTTCCATGCAGTCATGCGTCGCTTGATGATAGTTTACATTGTGAAACTGCATGCTGAGTTGATGTCATCACTGTGTGGGCATCATAGAGTGCTCTTCCATAAACTAATAATGCAGATCAATTGCTTGTAGTTAGGAGACACAATAAGTGGGGTGTATGAGGCTGTCACCATCATAACCTGCCATACCATTTATAGTTAACTTTTTAATAGGTAGAAGGATTGCACTCTAAGATAATGATAAAAGCATAGTGTAATATTCCACTAGTAATATTTATTATCCCTTCAAAATCATAGACTCTCTGGAGTTGTATATGTCCCACACAGATTCAACTGAGAGCACATAGGGTTCATTTACATCAGCATCTTGGCATATATGAGGCATGGTACTCTGATGTTAGGACAGCTAGAGTATCGTTAGGTCCTAAGAAATTTTCATCTTTATGTATAGCACCAGTTTTGTGTATGCAGTGTAATCAAAACTTCACTACACAGTCATGACTGTAGTTTTTTATTGTTCTAGCATGCTTCTTTTGAAAAAAATCTCGAGTTTGGTCTGTACTAAAAATGGGCGATTATGTCATTCTTTTCGAGTAACGTTGGTGAGAGATTGCTGTTCTCCGGATAGATAGGTGCGTCAAGTGGTGTTTGTGGAGGTGTGAGCTTCAGAATTCCTTTTTCTCAGGTGAACTTTGTTACAACAGGTGATTGTATATGGTGCGGTTCACCTGTACATTGCATGTGAGTCATTTGACTAATGCTCATATAATTTTGTGATTGTTTAGGAGGTTGTATAGGGGATATTAAATATTGTTCTAATTACTGAAGGAAAATTATTTTCTTCCTTGCTGATACATTGGATTAAGACTTAAATAAAATCATAGAATGCTTTAAGTACCTTCCTTGATTTGTTGGTGACAAAAAGTTCGGCTTTTGCCTATACTATTTATTAATTGGGTTTATTTCATAACAGATTTCAAAGGAAATCTGTAGATTGAAATGCATTGTAAGCTTTAGATACGGCTGTGATGGTTCCTCATGAAGGTAAATATTGAAAGAAACACAAAATACATGCTTAATTTCTTGCTGACCTGTATAGTAACTGCATCCTAATAGGTCGTATCTTCAGCTCCTAAGTTTTTGATAAATAGCTGAGCCTCACGGCGCTCTATCCGTGGTGCTGAAGCCTCTCATGATCTATGAGCATGTCTTACTGATGAATTCTAATGTCAGCTTCTGTGTGATAGCGATTCATCAGGTTGTAAAATTTGTGCTTGGGAAACACATTGAATTAACAAGTTCCATATTTTCATTTTGTTGAAATTAACACAGCTTGTCCTTTCGTTTCAAAGAGTTCATAGCAATTACCTTCCACATTGTCAAAACCAGCTAGGATTTAATTAGAAACTGTCAATGCTAACACAAAGAAAATGTCTAATATCAACAAATAAATTGATACGGCTGCCATGCTGTGAATGGTTACAGGCTGGTGACGTGCTCATGATGTGCACTCAGTGCCTGCAACCTGTTAAATGTTCGATTAAGAACAGCACAACAGTTATTAATATAGGAACTCCTAATTGGAGAGAAAAGCAATTTGCCTTTTAAAACTATGGCTTATTATTTAAGATCAGTGTTTATATTTTAAAATATTTTCTTTGCCCAAAAATGCACTTGTTTTTGCAGGAACTTTTTCTTTGTAAAATGACTAAAACTCTCAGTCTCACTAATTTTCTGTTAATTTTTCAAGTAAAATTCCTTTACTTCATATAAAGGATATTAAAATAGTATTTTCATTTTGTAATCTGAAATCATTTTAACCTGTGTTTTTAAACATTTTATATATAGTCTTAGTGGATTATACTTTATTGCTGTATTTTACCCTAAGTCACGTTCAGAAACTGTTTCCTGACTTTTTTTTATTGCTATTATACACCTGTAATCTCCGCCTTTGGGGTTTCTGACAGGGGAATCATGAGTTCATTGCCACCCTGTGCTACATGGCAAGTTTGAAGTTAGTTTGGTTTGCATAGTTAGATGCTGTTTCTAAACCTAAACTGCATTTTATTTTAATGAACACCAGAATCATCTGGATTATATTGTTTTGAAACTGGAATAGAATTCCCAAAAGTTGAACCTTACAAAGTTTTGTTTCCTACTTATATTTTATAGTGAAATCCTACAACCCTGCTCTTAAAATGGAACGTGTGATTTCCTTACTGTGTCTCGGGTGTAGGAGGTTATTAAATTATCTGTTACATCACTGAAGCTCGTTATTTAAAAATCTCAAAGAGATGTGAAAATACACTTAGATAAATAAGTCCTACTGAAATGAAGCAAACGTTTTTGCAAAGCAGCAAATTCCAGCTGATCCATTCATTATTGAAATTAGGCCTTGACTTACTCCAGTATTGGATTTACATCATTTGAACCTAATAATTAAATGCTTTTCCAAAAGCTCCTTGTTTGAAAAAAATCTTTAAATGAATTCATAATTTCCTGGAGGATTTATTTTAATTAATAATTCAAGTGTTAAGTATAATGTTATAACTTTTTAATATTGATAAAATGCTGTCTACAATCCATTTTGCATATCAGAAAAATGTAGATACAAAACCCAATAAAAGTCTCACTCCTAACATTTCAAATGTGACTGTAGAAGACGCCATCAAAAACACTGACATTTAAATGACTTGTAATCAAATGATAGTTCCCAGAAATTATTCTTTATTTAGAAACAAAAACAAGACAAAAGCAATTGATTTGAATCCAAAATGTATTTTTCCTTATAAAAGAGGTCCACATACTCACTGTGTCTACTCTATAGAATTTGTCCTTTTCCTTACACCACGTGTCAATTCAAGTTTATCTGGTCACTGCAAAAACTCGTGGCTAACGTGTAATACAACACAGGAGGAGGTATTGCTCAGTTCAACTACTCTTCTACACTTAAAAAAAATACAGAAATGTTTTTGTTCACATTAACTGTAGTCCTGACATAAAAGTTACATGAAAGTTCTAGAAAATGGAATTGTTTTATTTGGTTGCCACAGTACCCTTTGAAGCCAGTCAATTAAAATGCTGAACTTTCATGTTTCCGTTGGCCAGGAGCAGCATTGGTGAAGCTGAGTCTTCCTTCCAGAAAGTAACATTCCTCTGCCTGTTTTTGTGGTTGTTTGTTTGTCTGTGCCTTTTTTTTTTCTTCAGCACTACTGCAGTCTTGAGCTTTTCTTTGAAGTAGGTTTGGTTGGTTGTTTTTAGGACATGTTTGTTGGCACACCTATAATGGTCGTTTTTACTTCCAAGGGTGCACTTTTTTCTTTGCCTGATTCCCAGAGGTTGATCAGAGGTGGGTAAAGCTCACTCAATGCCAAAGTTGGTTTGTGAAAGTAATTCCTCGGATAACTGTGTTGTTCACCCTCACAGTTCATTTCTTGTGAGATGCAGCTGAGAAGACACATGACGCCAATAATCCCCAAAAGCCCTCCAAGGCAGGCCATAAACGCTGTGTGACTCTTTCCATATTCTTTTCCATCATGGTCCAAACTTTTTGTGGTGACATTCACACATTGTTTTCTGCTTTTCTGGTAGATGGTGGGAATATCAATACAAATTTTATACTCAGTAGATGGTTTCAGATGAGTAAGATTGTATACCTTGACATCAGATGGTATTCGAGCACTTTGGGCAGCATGAGAATCTTCAGTCTTGACAAAGGCTGTCCACTTAACACTGGATTTGAGAATTTTAGAGCTTGCTTTCCAAGATAACAGGATGGAATTGGCCTGAATATCTCTTATTTTAATATTCAGTGAACCATTATTATCCTGAGGAACAGACCCTCCCACTTTGATCATAATAGACTTCAAGTCAGCACCAACTAGGTTAGTTGCTATACAAGTGTATAACCCCCCTTCCTTTGGGGTTATGCCCCTTATGTCTAGTGTGCCTTCAGAATGAACATAGAACTTCTCTCTCAGTGTATTTGGCAATAGTTTTTTACCAGAAGGTGTGATCCAGTAGATTTCAGGCTGGGGTTCTGCAGTGGCTCTGCAGTGAAGGGACACATAGCTGTCAGCCTCTACATCCAAGCTAGAAGGAAAGCTCTCGGGAGCTATAAGAGGGAGACAAATTTCCATCATATCCCGGAAATGCACTTGCCGAACATTCTGGCCTTGGAATTCAGGTGGGTCCACGCAGAACAAAGAATCCGGTTCCATAAATCGAATGTTGGTTTTGTTCATGTTAATCCAGCGGATGACACAGTCACACCGGATGGGATTGCTGTGTATGCTGATTTCCTTGAGGTTTGGCAAAGATTCTACGGTACCATGGTAGAGGGCACTGAGGGCGTTGCTGTTCAGCATGAGGGATTCTAGCTTGGGGAGTCTGAAAAATGCATTGGGGTGAATGTAAGACAATCTGGGGTTATTAGTAGCTTCTATTTTTCTTAAATCTGGCAAGTTATCCACAGCTAGACTGTCGATGGAGACAAGTTCAGGCATGTTGTTTATCCCCAGCTCCTTCAAATGTAGCATATTGCTGAAATCACCCCTTCGTATTCTGTTAATAGGATTTTTATTTAGATCCAAAAATTTGAGGTTTACAGCTTTTTGAAGAGCAACTTGGGGTACCTTAATAAGCCTGTTATCGTAAAAAGAGATGCTTTCCAAGTTTTCCAGCCCAACCAAGGCATTATCCGGTATGTCCGTGAGGTTTATGCCAGCTATAACCAGGCTGCGAAGATTGAGAAGTGGCTGGAAGTTCATATCTTTGATTCTGATGATGGGGTTGTCCCCGATCATCAGAATCTCTAGATTGGGAAGAGCATCAAACCACTTACTGTTGATCATCTGCAGTCTGTTTGAATTGAGATGAAGTCGAAGAAGGTTATGTAGGCCAATAAAGGCTCCAGGTGAAATGGTAGAAAGCAAGTTGTGATTTATGTAGAGTTCTTGTAAGTTGCCCAGCCCATAGAGACATTTTTCAGGCAGCTCAGTTAGTTTGTTTTCCTCTAGGTACACAGAAAGAAGCTGAGGCATCTTTTGTACGTTAATATTTGTGACTGAAGATAGATTGTTTTGAGATAAGTCCAGGCCAGTAAGGTTCACTGGAAAGTCTATGGAATGTTCAATTCTTGCAATGTTGTTAGTCTGTAGGAGCAGAATTTGTGTGTCCGCAGGCAATCTGGCTGGGAAGTTTAAAAGCCCTAAATCATTGCAGTCTACTGTAGATGCTTCCATATAGATGGATCTGGGCGTAAACCAAGGCCTGATTTCACATGTACATAATTGTGGGCAATCCACTTTTTTATCTACAGCTTGTACTAGAGTAGTGATAGCTAGGCCAAGCAGCACATGAATTTGGAGTGGCATGTCCTTCATCTTAGCTTTTGTCTCCAGAAATTTAATAGGCCCTTAAGGATTCCAGTCACCGCCAATAAGTTCAGCACAAGCTGATTGATGAAGGAGGCCCTTGCATTTGTCAAATGATGAATGCCATAGAACTATAGGTGTTTTCTTCGTAGAAATAATTATGAGTGCCACAGATGTAGTTTCCAAAAATGGCATGCATAGTGGAGAAAAGATGGTTGCTGTGTCCTCAGTGATAGAGTACCGACGGACTCTTTGAGGATGATGTATATGTAGATGGTCATAGGATATGGAGCAATTCATTTATTTTGAAATCTGGAATTCAAATCCCACGCTGTCCAGTACTTGCAGTTGCAGAGGCATTATTCTAAATGCAAGCAAAGGGGGAGAAAAAATTAGCTCAAGAGGGAAGTCCATAATTAATGTTTGACTGACTATAATTATTTCACATATATAATATTATTAGAGCTTACAATTATTTCAGTACATTTTGATGACTTTGTCCTTATTATTGGCCCCAACATGAGGTGAATTAAGAAATTTGATCTTCAGAAGACTGAAGTTTCATTAAGTATAATAAATATGCTTCCAGAATTTTTCATTTGTTTCAATTCTATGTTTATACCTCCAATTTTAGTAATATTTTGCTTTGTCTTTAAGAATTAACTAGAGGGAAAAAATAAAATAGCCTTCCAGGGCTGATGGGTTTTGTTGTGTGATGTATAGAAACAATACTATTCTATTGTAATCAAATAGTGAGCCTGTGGTTCCTCCACCCCTCAGAGTTAGCACTTGGGAGCAGCACTGTTCCTGATTGTTGACTGAGCTCAGCAGTGATATTCAGCACTTCGTTCCTACCTCTCTATAGAGTCTGCTTTGCATTAAGTGACTTGAGAGTTGCAGGATTTGGAAGCAATCTGATCTACCTCACTGTAGATATATTTGTATAAAATTAACTTCAGATTAAAATTTGATTGTCTATCATTGAGAATAATTTACACCCCATCAGCCACTAACATTAAAAAGCAACTGTTTTACATCAGTAAAGTGGGTATTCCTCCTTTAAATGAACACTGGTATTATTGTCACCGAAAAATAAGGAGTTACAAAAGCAGGTTACAGTTTGATGTACAGTCTACTTAACAGGACACAGTAGTTAGGTCTCCGCTCTATCCCGGTGGATTGCTGGTGAGCTCCCTCTGCTCTCTTCATATATTTTAGATAGTCAGGCATGTCTAGACTCTTCGTTTTGGGTTTGCTGCCTCCCAGTGTTGATGATTACAGTGGAATAACTGGGTGAGGATAAGGTCGATGCTTCACCGACACACATAAACGTCCAAAGACGTGTTCTCTCTGGAGACTTAGAAATATTCCTATTTTACATAAAGAAGTCCTTGTTTCAAAAACTATAAATCACTCACAGTTCAAATTCACAGATAATTTGTCTTTTCCCCTTCACACTCAGAGATGTGATTTTATCAAAATTGAATTGTGATTTTTCTACAGCTAACTACTAACTTGCTTTGAGTCAAAGGCATCTGACTTGTTTTCTTCACACTTCAAGCCCGTGTCCTCTGGGAAGCCTGTCCTTCATATAACTTGTCTGACTTGCCTCTCAGCATTTCATGGTTCCAGTCACACCTTCTCAAGAACATGAAATTTGCTTGGCTTTTTGTCTTCAGTTCCTGACCATAGTAATTCGAATGTAGCACATGCTCAAGAAATATTTTGGATTCCAGTGAATGGATTCTGTGAACAAATGTACATTTCCATCATTTTACATATCATTTAAGCAATCCAATTTGTTCATTTTTAAACTTCAATAAATTTAACTGCTCTTATTTGTATTCATTTTAATACTTGCACAAACTGTATATTAACTATATTTTCACATAAGATTGAAGTATTAATTTTGAGGATAACACAAAGGAATGTTAGACTTTAAAAGTCAGTCTACTGCAGTGGTTCTCAACTTTCCCAGTGTTGTGACTCTTTAATACAGTTCCTCATGTTGTGGTGACCCTCAACCATAAAATTATTTCCTTGCTACTCCATAACTGTAATATTGCTTCTGTTATGGATCATAATGTAATATCTGATATATGAACCCAAGGGTTGATATACTGTATCTGTGTTCTATTGATTGATAATTTCGTGGCATTTATTGGTTAATAGCCAGTAGAGAAAAACATCACTTGACTCTTATAACTTCCTACAGTGAACTTTCAGCCAGGAGGCCAAAGCACGGGTAAACTATAGAATATATGCAGGGGTGAGGCTAGGGATCTGGGAGTCTACAGGAGCGGCAGCTTAATAGTATAGAAGTATAGAACTGAACAGTATAGAAGCCCAGTACCTTCTTTGTCCAAGACGAAGGAAAAGCCTAAATGGAAACTACAAAATACACCCCTGTGTCTTTTCATGAATCACTCAACTGAGAAGAAGGAGCTATGACTTCTGCCAGTTAATTGGTTGGATCTGATTCCTCCTGTGTGAAGGGGAGCCTGTATCCTGCAAGTTAACTGGAAGGTGAATTATTAAATGACATGAGAATGTAACTTTTTGTTTTGAAATTATTTTGGTAGGTATTTTTGGACTTTTTTTATTTATGTTTAATTGGAATTTTTTTTTGATCTGTTCTGTCAATTGCTTAGCTGTAATGTAGAGACAGCAGAGTTGAACTAGGTTTTTCCAGAAGACTTTTAAAAATAAGTGTTCCTATAGTGGTGCACAAACTCAAAATTTGTTTTAGCTGGTCTATGGGAAGAATCTGTCTGGTGGGAAGCACTATAGACTATAGATGTTTAACCTTTATTAGAATATTGACTTTTTCTTATGTCTGCAGAAATTACTGTGATGCTTATACTAGCAGCTTTTAGCATGGATTATCCGCAGAGTCCTGAGGCAGAAGCAGTATTATCTTACTTCTTAGTGCTTCATGGCTTTCAGGTCTCTTTATTTGACATAGTTGATGTTAACAGTGGCCTTGAGAGATACATTAGTGCGATGCTTGTAGAACCATGTGCTTTGGATGAACAGACACTGAAACCTTACGTATTATCATCTCTCCTGCTTGAGGTCTCACATGCCTCAGGCCATTTGGCTAATAAACAATAGGGTATGATTAGACACAGTTTTCTCCCTTATGTGCTCAGCTCTTTCTAGAAGGTCACACTGCCCACATGAGTAGAAATGAGGAGGTAATTTTAACAAACATTTACTACAGTGGGTTTTTTTTTCTTAGATTTGTTAAAACCCTCTTATTCAGATTTTCAAGTTTAGAAAATTCACTTTGCCAAAACTGATCATGATGAAGGTGTGACTCATGCAAATTGAACTCACAAGGAACTAATATACAAAACAGAAGTGTCATTTTGTTAAGAGAAATGTGACTGAAGGATGGCAATTCCTGGGTCTACTGGACAGCACCGTTTCTCCATTGGAAAAATAGAAGTGGGAGTTTTCAGTGCTCCAGGGAATGGCTTCCATGAGTAAATGTACACTTGTACATGTCCATCATTATACATACAATTTAAAAAATCTAACTTGTTCATTTTTAAAAATTTCAATCAATTTAACTGCTCTTACTTGTATGTATTTCACAGCTTTCAAAAGCGGCATATTAGCTATCTTTTACATAAGATTGAAGTTATACCTAGGATATCCATCTTATGAATAGATAAGTCATACATGTGCAGCCTCATTGTGAATACAGGCTCAGAGGCAGCAAAGTCAGACGAAAGCTCTTGATTATCCAAGTCATGAGAATGACAGCTTCCTGTTCCCCTACAGGAAATAGTACTCATATAGAGACGGGACCCGAGTAACCTGGTCCTTGGTTGGTCCTGAACCCAAGCCCCCTGGCTGGAACCTTTTTCTTTGTTACTTCTCATCTGTTGTCTTAATATTTGTTTACATTTTTAAAGAATCTACTCAAAATGAGATTATTAGTAGTAGATAGTATATAGTTAGGTTATTAGATTATGGCTAGCTGTGGACTGACTGATTATTCTTTTGCTAGACATTGAGTGATTTGATTATTATTCTTCCCAGAGCATAAGATTATTATGATTAGTGTCATTGTTCAACTCAATTTATTTGATTATATTAATATATTTAAGTGGCTGATCAAAACTTAGTTAATACTTTGCTGATTAATAACTTACAAGTGTGTCTTTCCACAGTTTGTTGAATAATAGCAAATCAAACAATAATTATCATAATTTAAAAATGATTCAAGTATCTAACAATAACCAGCAATCAGGAAGGAGTAGAGAAAAGAAGTTACTATCAGACTTCTACAGCAATTTTCCTCTCTTGTATTGATATTTTAAAAGTAGAAATTTCACCTTTGTTTATGAAGAGTCTACTAGAGAATCAGAAAATGATGACTGTTACAGCCATTTGAAAATGTAGCTTCCGTTTCCACCCGGGCTTCCGTTTCACTACTGAGAAAATGTTTCCACTATCGGTCATTTGAGGATTGCGGCTATATAGTTGATTTTAAAAGAATTTTCTTCCTTTTCCTGTACATTTCTGTAAAAAGTTTAAAAATAACCAGTTAAGCAATTAGAAATAAGTTGAGCAGCTTAACTGCACTCTACACAAATTTCTCAGAATTTCTAAGAACATTTTCACCCTTCTCTTCCAGGCCCTGCTTCCTGGCTGCTGGTCATTGGTTTTGATTACATAACGACCTTTTGAAAAGCATTTCAAATTTTGGAAAATGTGAACTAGATCACAACTGATATAGTTAATTAATTTCCTACACACCATCATTTATCAAGGATTTTATGCTTCAGAGTAAAATCTGTATTCTGACTTGAGTCTTAAAGATTTTAGGAGTAGTTATTATGAATGACTGATTAATGCATAAAAAGTACTTAATGTGCAGACAAAATTTCTTGCTCTTTTCCCTAAAATGTGGTAATTAAGCACTATGCAAATACATGTTACAAAGAGCAGAGTACATTTTTCAAAGTGATTGAATTTTTTGTATGATCGGGCATTAGGAGCGCAAATGAGTTCTCTTTGTTCTTTTCAGCTGCTTTAGTTTGCTTGTTTGCTTGCACAGAGAACTGTTTTAAAACACCATTGTTATCTTTCAGTCCTAAGGACAATATACTGATATGTTAAAGCAACGTAAATTAAAATGGAATGTTTTAAAAGTTTAAATGATACAGAAATGTCATTAGAAATGGAAAAGTTGATCTTAACACATTGTGCTTTTACATGATTAGAATGACTCCTACAAGTTCAAAGTCAGCCTTTTAGTGGAGCTTATCATGTATTCTCCCTTTCATTTATTTATCTACCCAATCCTTCAGTAAATGTTTTTTTGGGTGCATGTTGTACCAGTTAATGTGTTTGCATTTCCCTGTAGAATTACTTTATTTTTAAAACTGCAATAAAAAAAAGATGTTTATTCGAGTTTTCCAGATACACTAAGTCTTTTCTGTGGCCTGATTCAATTCCCCCCCCCCTTTTTTTTTGTTTAATTTGAGCAGCACTTAGAAATGTGGTTTTTTTCCCCCTGATTTGTGATTCCTGAACTTTTCTCACAGCTTATTTAGTTTCTCCTGTTGCCTTCTCATGAAGATTTTGCCTGTAGAAGAGCAACAGGCCTAAACTATTTTATAGAAACACTGGTAGCATAAAGCCTCCTGATTTAATTCACTAAAATAAATCAATTTTAAGAATTCTCATACCTTATTTTTTTAATGCCCATGGATACGTATCATAGCTGAGATTTCTTATTAGTGTAGTTTTAGATCTGAATCTAAAAAATTAAAATTATTTCTAGATAGGATTCTGTAAGGAATCATTTTATGGAGAACAGGCTTGGTTTCTCCTTAGTGAAGAGAATCGTGTCCTGTTCCTTGTTTGTCTGTGTCTCGTCAATGGCTAGTTACTGAGTGATCACACATTTGGGGCAGGCAGTCCCGTAGACATGAAGAGTTGGCCATAAGTAAAATAAAGCATCTGCTTGCCAGGTTCTCAGTAGATTGAGTCAATAAGGAGGATGCTGCACAGGAAATGTTATTTACAATAAAGGCATGCATGCTGGTCTGTGGATGTACCTAAGAAAGAATGCCTAATTCTCTCTGTCTGTCCAACAGGAGTAACGGAAATGTTATCTGGTCTTTTGTGAGGTTTATAATAAAATGTTCCCTTAGTATAGTGGAGAAACAGGTGGACAAGAAAAATTTCAAACCTACTGTCTTTCCAGGGAAGTTTTGTAATTCAAAAGCTTAGGAAGAAAGTGCGCCTTTGCTTGTACCTCATTATGTGCATTGTAAAGGCTGCACCATGTGGAAGAGAAACATTCTGATACTTGATTCAAGGGAAAAAATTGGTGAAGATAGAAAGTTGCCATGGAGACATTAAAACCCAGCTTCCCCCTTTCTTCTATAGCAAATTGCTAGCTAAGTTCATTTGTATAAAGATCTTTAAATCTGTCCTCTTATCTGAATTTAGAGTCCCTTTCTCTAGTTCTAATTGAAGGTTTCATAAGCCCCAAAGGACTGTTGAGTTTTACTAAACACACTCCTACAAAAACAACTGTTCTTTTTTACTTGGAAAACATTTATTTTCTAGTCTCTCAAACCCAGTTATCTGAACTTGTCACCTTTTCAAGAAGTGGATATTTCAAATCTTTATATTTAAAATATTAAACTGTTCATTGAATCAGGTGAATAACTCCTGTGCATAAGGAAGCATGGCACTGGTTTACAAGACACTTTTGTAACTATGGACAGAATGGTTACCCTTTCTCCTATAGAACTGAGATTGCATAAATATTTGAGATCTCTTCACATTCTAAGTTTATATGACACATGATACTATTCTGTGAATAAAAATGTTTTTAAGGTGTTTGATAATTGTCTAGGTGCTAACTCATTTATCTAAGTTTAACCTTTGAATTCTCTATTTGGTAATGTTTGTATTCAGTACTCTTCTCCTGCACCATTAACAAATTAGGATCAGTGAATTTTACTCATAATTGGCTTTAGAGGCTATCAGATTAGTTGTCTGTCATTATTCCAAATTAATTGTCTACATTATTAGTACTTCATCTCATGCTTTTATCTAAACAGTAGCAAATGAAAGTGAACGTCATTTAAGTCATCAAATGAAGGCTGACTAGCCTCAGAGGAGGCAAGCAGCAGAGTTCAGGGGCCTTGGTCTGAACACAGTCATGAATTCAAGTCTCTTCATTTTGCTTCCACATGTTTCTGAACCACTGAGATCCACCCCATTGCAAACTGTTCCTGAAATAGCACCATTCACCTGCCTGTTTTCTCAGAAGGATGTGTGGTCCAACTCAACAGGCTCATTGACTGGGTGGTTCTTGCTATATTTGGCTGTTTTTCCTCTGCTTGTAACACTACTCTAGTGAAGGCAGGTAGGCTTTCTGGATAGAGGGACAGCAGTAAGAAATCTGGCTGCTCCCTAGGCCTAGTTTTGCTGTGCATTTCTGACCAATCAGATTGCCCTCTGACCTTTATCTTTATTTAAAAAAAAAAGTGCATTTCCGGCTACACTTCCATACTTCTGCAGCGATTGCTAACGTTGTGTAGGCTCCAGGGCTTTCTCAAATGAAGAGTTGCCACTCTGAAGAAGACTGCTTGTTCGAGCTAGCTCTGGAGAGTGAGGAATGCAGTCGAAACCCCAGGAGTATTTTTACTGGTCACAAATGATCAAGTGTTCTCATTCTGAAAAGAATTCAGTGTATATTTATTTTGAATTATAGTATTTGCTCAACCAAGCACTTAATGTATATTATATGTGAAAATGATTTTTGAACATAATTAGCAGAACACATGACATTCTTTTTCCGCTTGGTTTTCTTCTCTGGGCATCGCTCCATGCACTGGGAAAATGATTTACATCAGAACTATACTTTGTTAGGAGCTTTTGAGAATCTGTGAATATTGGTTTCTTCATATCCCTTTTTAACTTCTCCTTTGTCCTCCCTGTGTTTGGCATTTATATAGTCCCAAGTGTGCTCCTCTTTAGAGGAAAATGCTCACTTATGGGTTTGCCTTGACACTGACTAATCGTAGACCGAAGTCCTACGATCCTATCTTTTAAACTGGGAGACAGAGATAAAATCTTGCTTGAGGTTTTAATTGAACTATAGATACCTGTGTGGAAGGTGTTCTTTAGTACAACATACTAGTCACAGAATATTAGGAAATATACAAATTTAAGAAGGAAGAGACCTTGTGACCTTTAGTGATTTCATTTGCATAATGAATTTACCTTCAGGCTCTATAATTATGTGGTTTTTCTAATAACCTTAAATCCATTCAAAGCCATTTCAGAACCATTCAAAGTCATTGTGAAGGCATAATAAAAGGTGTCTGAAAAGATTCTGAAGGGATGCATGTTGAAATTTCATGACCCTTATAGATTCTCATCACATTACTTACACGTTTAGTATGGTTATCAAGCTGTACCACAGAAATAGTTTCACTGGAATCACAAGTAATCTTTAAAATGATTCGCCGGGCATTGGTGGCGCACGCCTTTAATCCCAGCACTCGGGAGGCAGAGGCAGAAGGATCTCTGTGAGTTCGAGGCCAGCCTGGGCTACCAAGTGAGCTCCAGGAAAGGCGCAAAGCTACACAGAG
>CABHPR010132596.1:0-13762 GCA_902168415.1 Peromyscus melanophrys
TATGCCTCCCTGTTACTCCTCAACTCATGAAGCTGTGTCAGGGCAGCCTGGGCTAAGTGGTGAGACCTTGTCTCAAAAAAGAGTTCAGTTTATAGCTCTCATGTGACCTACAGCATAGTAACCACCATAAAGTTCAGCTTATAGTTTATAATAAATGAAGATATAGAAATGGTAGTCATTATTTTAAAATTGTATTTTAGCCATTTACAGATTCTAAGCTCTGTTATAAGTCATGAACATTCATTATAATCAGCTCTCTTGTTTAGAAGATTAAATGTTGAATAATCTTGATAAAAACATGATGGGTTTAAGAGTCAATGAATCAACTTTATTGTCAGAATTTACATAAAAAATATGTATTATATAGACAATTTCCATTTGCCTCAAACAGCATCTAGTATTCTATAATTATGTATAATGTTAGCTGTTGTATTTTTATCTCTGATGCTGAAGGTCAGACCTGGTGGGGTCCTGTATGTGCTAGGCCAGCTATCTACCAATGAGCTACATCCAAGTCCTGTTGCCATTTTTAAATCTTTTTTTAATGCTCTGTTATGTTGAGGAAATATTCTAATGGTCCTAGAATTTTCCCCAATGGATGTTGTTGGGGTTTTTTGTACACCAGTATTTTTGGTTTTTCGAGACAGGGTTTCTCTATGTGGTTTTGATGCCTGTCCTGGATCTCACTCTATAGACCAGGCTGCCCTTGAACTCACAGAGATTCACCTGGCTCTGCCTCCCGAATGCTGGGATTAAAGGCGTGCGCCACCGCTGCCCAGCTGTACACCAGTATTTTAATAAAATAAATATTAATTGTCCTGTGCTTAAATGTCCCTGCAGTTATATGCCTACATCCATAAACCCTTCACAAATGACACTCTGGATAGAAGTAAAAACAACAGTAAATAGAAGTGGCTACTGAGACACTGTCATTTTAGTTATAGTCTCCCTATAATTGACACTTTTAAAGTGGGGCTTAACATGATTTACAATTACATCAGCATTCATAGTGGCTGGCTATTGTGGGCAAAGGGCACACTATGATCACAAGACATTTCTTTGTACTTCCCAAATTGTGTTATAGTTTAACTGTGAAGGTCAGTTACTACAACGCAGCTTGTTCTTACCAAGAAGGATTTCATGTCTGTTCAGAGTCTTGGCCCTTTGGGCTGGTCTACTATCAGGTAGAAGAAATTGTAACTAGATTCTTCATGTCTTACCTTCAGGTGACTCCCAGTTTTCATACGCTGTCTGATTTCTTTAAGATACACGGAGGACTTGCATCAGGGCCATGTAAATGAGGATGTTCTATATGAAGGAGATTGCATCCTTATGCATCTTGTTTCATTTCCATAGAGTCCAGCTTTGATGAAAACCCTTCAGTCTGGCTGGGTGTTAATTTTGTGACAAAGTTTCTCTGCATCTTCAGAGATGATTATAATGTTTTTATTTGCTTTCATATAGTGAATTACATTGGTTGATTTTTCAAGTAAACTAACCTTGAATTCCTGAGACAAATACCACTGGGTCATAATGTTTTATACTTTTTATATGTTGCTAGATTAAATTTGCTAAAATGTTAAGGATCCAGAGTACTGTTTAGTCTAATACATAGTTAGAATTACTTACTGTAGCAAGAAGATTTTACTTAACTCTCTGTTTATTAAAAGATATTTTCAGAATTTTAAATTCCTGGCTATGGGAACTTTCTTTTCATACATGTACAGTTTTCAGCCAGTTTGTAGAGATTTTTGTCCATACATGTATGGGGTTCTTAACTGTGTGTCTTCATTTCTGGTGCTGTGGCCCACAAATTAGACTTCAGTCTCTCTGACCTCTTCTCTATAGCTGCTAAATTGTCTTGGCCTATGAGGTTTCCACCTCCGTTCACTATCATCTGAAGATTCTCTAGGCATTCACATGGCTTATCTCATTTGCTTTTCCCTATGGTTAACAGTTGGGTTTTTTTAATTTTTATTTTATTTTATTTCATTATTTATTTATTTCATTATTTATTTATTTATTTATTGGTTTTTCGAGACAGAGTTTCTCTGTGAAGTTTTGGTGTCGTCTTAGAGCTCACTCTGTAGACCACGCTGGCCTTGAACTCACAGAGATCCACCTGGCTCTGCGTCCTGAGTGCTGGGATTAAAGGCCTACACAACCACCCGGCTAGTTAACAGTTTTGAGCTGAGTATTTAGTACTTTTTAAAAAAGTGTTTATTTTTTCCCCTGTTTTTTGTTATTTACTATGGGAGGGTAATTTTCATGCAGTTAATTCCTCATGGTAGAAGCAATGTCCATATTAATGTACATAGACTCATAGTAAAATAAAACTTTTCAAAATAGTTTGGACATGTTGCATCTAATGTGTCTGTGGAATATCCTAGTAAAAGGCCAAGACTCTGTTGTATATGTGGCCACAGAGCTCAGGAAAGTGTTTTGAGTTTCAGATGCTAATTTAATAATTGTCAATTCATAAATGCTAATGTAAGCTTTATGTTGATGAAATTCAGAATCAACGTTTAGAGAAGAAAAGTTCAAAATGTTAGCAGACTGTGCAAAACAGAGGTCCTAAAACCAGAGAACAAAATAAAGAATCATGGTTATAAGTATTAAATAACTTAATTTTCTTACTGTTTATTAAGGTAAAATTCACAAACTTAAAGCTAACCTTATTAAAGTGTACCAACCCAGTGATCCATATTGCATTTAGTATTGTAAAGCCACCCAGAACATTTTTAAAACCCTGAAGAAACTCTTATCCTTATAAGAGTTCCTTATTCCCCACTTTGTCCAGCTTACTAATCTGCTTTCTGTCCCAGTGGGTTATTTATTCTGCATATATCATATAAGTGTATAGTATATGAATATTTTTCTAGTTCTTAGCGTTAACATGTTTTTGCGATTTACCTATGTTGCAGCATGTATCATATTTTATCTCCTTTATTATTTGGTAGACACATTCAGATGGCTTCTACCTCTTGACTGTTGTGAGTAGTTGTACTGTAAACATTCATAAACAAGGATTTGTTCAAGTGTTCTCTATTTCAGTAGGTTTTTAGAGGAATGGAATTGCTGTGTCACTCAGTAACTGTTTCACTTTTTTATGAACTATCAGAGTTTTTCACAATGGATACTGTTTTACATTTGACCAGCAGTGCATGAAAGGTCATCACCGTTTACAACATCACTAACACTTGTGTTCTGTGTGCTTGTGTGTCTTCATTCTCACTGTTATTTCCCTTTTAATGTGTAATAATTAAATAAAAAAAATCATCTGTAGATTATTTTGATAGTATTGCTATAAGCAATATTGTCTTTCAATTCATGGATGCTTGGTATTTTTTCACTTGTTTTAACTATTCCTTGATTTTTTTTTTCCAAATCCTTTGTACAAATATTCCTGAGCATTTTATTGGGTACTATTCAGTTGTAATTTTTTAATTTTTTTTTTTTGGTGAAATCCTGGCATATACAGTATTTTGTATATTAACCCTGTAATTTGGCTGATTTATTTTTATTAGCTCTGTTAGTTTTTGGTTTGTATGTATTCTTTGGAATTTCTCGTGTGTCTCTGTGTGCGCGCGAGTGTGTGTGTGTGTGTGTGTGTGTGTGTGTGTATATATATATATATATACATACATACATATAATGTTTTCTAAGTAGGTATAGCTTTACTTTGCATTTTGTATGGTGAGTTCCAGTGTGAAAGCAGGGCGTTTGTCATCATATTCCTTATCTAGGGGATAGATAGTTTTTTGTCGTCTTTGGGATTTCATAACTATTACTTACCCTGTTGAGGAAGCTTCTTCTCTGTTAGTTTCCTGAGGCTGCTATATAAGACTTTTAGAAAGTGGCTAGAATAAAATTACAAAGTTACGTGTCGTATCTGAAGGCTAGAATTCTGAAGTCATGAGTAACGTCAGCAGGGTTTTGCTGTCTAAAGTCTAGGCAGAATTCCTTTTTGTTCTTGACTTCAGTTATGATCCCTTGGTTTACAGGTGGGTCACAGTCTTTGCCTTTGGCGTTCTCATTGGGGGTTTTCTCTTTTTACTTATTTTTAAAATAATTGTTTGTTTATTTTTGTTTGTGTGTGCACGCACGCACGTGCATGTGGAACTCAGAGGACGACTTGGGGAGCCTGTTCTTCATCCCTTATGTGGATCCTAAAGCATCTTTAGCCACTGAACCATCTCACTGGTCCATTTTCTCTTTTCTTGTTGGTGTCAATCACATTGGGTTATGAAACAGTCACCCAGCTGCAGCCAATGTTTTTATCTTGAATAATTATATATGCAGTAATCAAAGTCATCTTTTGAGGGTTTATTGGTTAAGTTTTATTATGTTACTTTTCTATTGCCATGAACCAAAAAAAACAAAACAAAGAACAAAGGTATTATATTAGTTTATGGTAACAAAGGGATAGATTCCTCATGGCAGAGATGGCACAGCATGGCAGCTTTGTGTGTCTTTTCTTACACTTTTGAGCTCTGGAAAACATTACAAGAATTATTCACCAGGATCCATTCAGAGACCTTCCATTATAGTTTGGTATGCTTTTCCACTTTTAAAAAGCTTCTTACTTAGGTCTGTTTTCATGTCATGTGTGCTTCTAGTTTTTGTTGGTTTTGGTTTTTTTGTTTGTTTGGTTGATTGGCTTTGGATTTTTTTTTTTTTTTGGTAGGGCTGAAGTATCCTTAACATATCACACAGTAGGTGACAGTTGTTACAGAACTATTTCAATTGCTTTTAGAATTCGTATCTTTAAATAACCCCAACTCACTGTCCGGTAATTGTCAGAAGTTGCTGTTATTGACACTTGAATTTAACGATGCAGGTGCTGGGTCTAAAAGGATGGCTCAGCACTTAAGAGCACTGGCTGCTCTTCCAGAAGACTGGGTTCAGTTCCCAGCACCCACATGGTAGTTCACAACTGCCTGTAATTCTAGTCCCTGGAGAGCCAGTGCTATCTTCTGGTCTCTGTGGGTACCAGGCATACATGTGATACACAGAAATACATGTAAGCAAAACACTCATCCACAAAAATAAATTAATTATATTTTTTTTAAAAAGGAGCGAGCCACTAAAAACAATCTTGGTATTTCTTTCCTAGCACAGAGGACTTGTAAATTAGCCCTTGAAACATTTCTTCAGATTGTTTTTAAATGCTTATGTCCAACAACAAATTCCTTTAGGCCTCCTGGTATATTTCACCTTTTTGGTTTTCTAGCTTTGGGCTATCTTATTTTTGTTACTAACAACACTGTCTTACTGAAATATCTGATCATTTAACTGGTTAAAAAGCTAAACTTTGTGTGTTTTTGTTTTACCTACCATCCATTAGAATATACTCTCATGAAAGTAGTGGTACCTGGTCTGTGCATAATTAATCCTTTATGTTTTATAACCAAATGATTGCCCTTGTGACATTACACACAGATACTTCTTTTAAGTTTCTGCTTGGGGAGCTGGAGGGATGGCTCCTTAAGAGCATGTGCTGCTCTCGCAGAGGATTCAAGTTCAATTCCTAGCACCCGTGCCAGCTCCGGGGGATCCAGTGCCCTTTGCTTGCCTTTGCAGGCACCTTTACATATGTGCACATACCCCTACACAAACACATGTACATACTACATAATTAAAATTAAAAATCCTTTTTTAAAGAATATTTTCCAAACTAAAATCGGAATTATCCCCTCCCCCCGCCCCTTAAAAAGAGAGCCAGGTATGGTGGCATACACCTTTAATCCCAGTACCTGGGCGACAGAGGCAGGTGGACCTCTATATGAGTTTGAGACCAGCCAAGGACTATGTTGTAAAACTCTTCTCTCAAAAAATAGAAGTAGATAGGTAGATAGGTAGGTAGGTAGGCGGGTAGATAGGTAGGTAGCGTGGTAGTTTGAATGTAATTGGCCCTCATAATATCAGGGAGTGGCACTATTAGGAGGTGTGGCACTGTTAGAGTAGGTGTGGTCTTGTTGGAGGAAGTGTGTCACTGTGGGGGCGGGCTTTGAGATCTCTTGTTCAAGCTTGACTCAGTGTGACACTGAGACCATTTCCTGTTGCCTTCTGATCAAGATGTAGCCAGTACCATGTCTGCCTGCCACACAGCCATGCTTCCTGCCATGATAATAATGGACTGAACCTCTGAACTTTAAGAAGCCACCTCAATTAAATGTTTTCCTTTATAAGAGTTGCCGTGGGCATGGTGTCTCTTCACAGCAATAGAAACCCTAACTGAGACAGACAGATAGATAAAAAGAGGAGACAATCTTTGTGAAAGTTCGGAGAGTAGGATCATTTGTTATGGTTGAAGTCTGTTTTTGCCAAAGAACCTTGTAGTAGAAGTTTTGCAGGCGTTGGTGGTAATAGGGTTGAACATAACTGCCTTGTATATGTTAGAAGCTTGGTCCTTAATATGGCGGTGTTGAGAAGTAGTGTGGACCTTCAAGAGATGAATGCTGTTTCGAAGTCCTTAGATCATTTCCTAAGGTGATTAGGATAGTTTTTGAGAGAAGATTATAAAAGCCTGAGCTTGGCCCCTCCAGCTCTCTGACTTCCTTTCTGTTAATATTACATTTCTACTGTAATGATGCAGCCAAGAGCTGATGCTGGTACTAAAATCATTTTCGTTAGAAAGTTAAATGTCCTTGTCTATTTTATTATAGGAACAAAAGGCTAACATATTTGTGCTAGAGTTTTCATAATTTAAAGTTATATAAACTTGAGTAATTTGCATTATGCTGGCCTTGTTACAATATTATAAAAACAAAAATTTGTGTTTTTTCTTTGGGGTGGCTTTATAAATTGATATATCTGTACGGAATTGCTGTTTTATACTTGGTAATCAGATTGTGTGTGTTTTGTAACACCTTGTGTTCTTCCGTTAAACATTTGAGTGAGTTAGCGTACAGAGTAATGGGCTTCATGGCAGCTTCTTGCATTCATGCCATTGTACTTTGTTCTCATTCTCCTTCCCTGCTGCACTCAATACTTTTTAAATCAGTCAGTCAATCAATCATGTTTTGCGGCAGGATCTCACTAGGTAGCCCTGGCTGTCCTGGAACTTAACTGTAGGCCTACCTCAAGCTCAAAGTGCTTTCTTTACCTCCTAAGTGTGGGTGGGATTAAAGGTGTGTGCCACTGAGTCTGACAGTAATTTTGTTTTTAATGACAGAATCTCTACAGGAAAAGGAATGTTGCCCAATTCTGTTGAAACACTTGATCCTTTACCCTTTTAAATGCCCCAAATGAAAATACTGATAATAGAATCAATTTTGCTTAATGTTTACTGTTTGCATAAACCTTCATTGTGATATGAAATGAATCAAATGTGTGTACAGTTACATTGAATTAGTAGAGGAAGAAAAACCCAAGAACTTAACTGACTTATAATCGACTCTAATCTAGACTCACAGCTGTTAACTGTTTACAGGTGATTTTTTTTTAAGATTTGTTTATTTATTATGTATACAGTGTTCTGTCCACATGGATGCCTGCCAGAAGAGGGCACCAGATCTCATTACAGATGGTTGTGAGCCACCATGTGGTTGCTGGGAATTGAACTAAGGACCTCTGGAAGAATAATCATTGCTCTTAACCTCTGCACCATCTCTCCAGCCCCACATGTGATTTTGATAACCAGAAGTTTCTAGGAAAGTAACAGAATAGAAAATACCAATTAATCCATAAAGAGTAGTCTAAAAATCACCTATGATTCCATACAGATAAGTTTTCTGTGTGATTATCTAATACATGATACACATTGAAACATTCATACTTTTTTCAAAACGGAAAACTAAACTTACTTTTTTTAAATATTCGTTATACAAAAGCAGTTTTTAATGATACATGGCATTGATCTGTGGAATTTCTTTTTATGACTTATCCTATCACATTCTGATATGTTGATAATTTTAGTAACCTCTCACGTAAATCTTCAAATGCTCAGTATTTTTTGGTAGTTATAAAATTGCTATCTGGCTCCCAAAGATAGAGACCTTGTAGAGAGAAGAAACCATTCACCCATATCATTGGGAGGCATTTCAAGAGGATATCTCTTATGCATTGAATAGGACCAACTAATGATTTTAGCTTGTTCATCATGTGACTAAGGAATTTATTTTTACTGTGTTAATCATGTGTCTTTAATAAATGCTCTTATTTTTAATAATTTTTGTGTATTCTTTGAAATTTCCACATATTTTTATACAGTATTTTTTGATCATATCTATCCACCACTACCTCCCTCCAAATTCCCATTAGTGAACCCTGCCCCATCTCCCAACTTTCTGTGTTTAATTGTTATTAATAACCCCCTAAGACCAATTAGTGCTTTCCATATTCAGGTGGGTTTTGGAGCCATCTACTGGAGTGTTGCCAGCCAACCAGAGAAAATCCCCAAAATAGAGTGACTTCCTCCTACTTAGCAGCCATTACTTGCTAGTAGCTATGTGGCTGAGGGTGGAACTTTGGAGTCCCCTGCCCCCTTTTGTGCATGCTGGAATTTTTGGTTTTTCGAGACAGGGTTTCTCTGTGTAGCTTTGCACCTTTCCTGGATCTCGCTCTGTAGACCAGGCTGGCCTCGAACTCACAGAAATCCGCCTGCCTCTGCCTCCCAAGTGCTGGGATTAAAGGCGTGCTCCATCACCACCCGGCGCATGCTGGAATTTTGATTGGCTTGCTCTGTGAGTTGACGTATTCAACAGCCATGTCATATCTAGAAGTCACCCCCACCCCCATGTACTGACTCTTAAATTCTTTCTGCCTCTTCTGTTGTGATGTTCCCTGAGCCTTGAGGGTGGGGGGGGGGGGGGGGATATAGATGAGCACTCAGTTACTTACACTCGGCACTCAGCATTTGACTACCTACGAATCTCTGTATTAACAAGTATGGGCTGCATGAAGAAGTTGAGAGGGGTATAGATTTCTTCCTTGGGTTCAAGACTTGCACCACCCCAAGTTGTGGAACTCCTGGCCACAGTCTTTTTTTTTTTTAAGATTGAATGAAAATGATGTACATAATATACGCCTTGTGAAATTTTAATTGCATGTAATGGAAATAACAAATGTCGATAGCCACTGTTATTTTTCATGCTTATCAGTTAAATAGCTTTAAAAAGTAGGGACACATTTTAGTTCAGTAAAGTAAAAATAATTGACATGGACTCCTGGCCCTGTGGCATTAAAAAAAAGAAAGAAACTTGTACTTGATAAACTGGGAAAGCACTGCCTTTAGTCTTATTCATGTAACATCTTTCTGGCAGAAATGTCACACAGTACTGCTAGGAATTCTTCCATTAATATTAACTTCATCAACTGCTGGCTTTCAGTAGATGAGAAACCTCACTTAGTTTGAGTGAGGCTCATTGCTAATATAATTAAAAACAGCATGAACATATTTATTTCAGTCAGTGTTCTGACGCTCAGAATAGCCGGCCTCTTGAACTGTATGCTATGTAATACCCAGGACAATACATTACATATCTTGTATCACACAAATATCCTTTTACGTGACACACAGTGGGCATTTGATTAAGAAACATTAAATCCTGTTTTAAGTAAAAACATATTTGTGCATATGACATTTCTTTAGTTATTTTTTGCTTTTACCAAAATACCTTCTTACAGCTTCAGTAATTTATAGCCATCACCTTTATAATGTCATTTATTCATATCTGATTGATACTTGCATTTTGGCTGGGGCCATCACATTTATAAGAATTACCCTCCAGATCTTTGTTTTTTGTACTTCAAATGTATTAATATATTCTGAACTGCCTATTGAACATTTCTGGTTAAAACAAGATGGCTTGTACTTGACAAAATTAAGATGTAATTCATCTTCCCCCAAACTACCTCCCTTTGATTTTGTTTATTTATAATAGTGACAGTTGTGTTTTCCTAGTCCAAGTTGAGTTATCTTTTAAATCTGACTTAAAAAATACTGGGTTACATAAGGCCATTTGCACACATGTACATAGCATACTTGAGCAATTTCCCCCTCATTCCCCACTTCCCTTTCCTTTCTTGCCCCTTCTTGATCTGATTTCTTCTCCATTGTGCCTATACTATTAATAGATAAGCCTTGCCTGTTTTTTAGCAACTTTTGTCTCATATCAGTTTTTGATACATTGTATTAAGGTCTATTAAATCCCATTTGTATTAGTCCTTATCTAGTTGTCTCTTCACTCTCACTTTAAAAATATCGTGTATGGGGGCTGGAGAGGTGGCTCAGAGGTTAAGAGCACTGCCTGCTCTTCCAGAGGTCCTGAGTTCAATTCCCAGCAACGACATGGTGACTCGCAACCATCTGTAATGAGATCTGGTGCCCTCTTCTGGCATACAGGCAGAACACTGTATACATAATTAATTAATTAGTTCATTAATTAAAAATATATATTGTGTATAGGGCCAAGGGCAATTGCATTTGAATTCCAGCCCTTGGGGAGGCAGAAGCACGTGATTTCTCTGAGTTTGAGGCCAGCCTGATGTACATAGTGAGTTCAGGCCAACTGGGGCTGAAATTTCATAGCCTAGTACTTGAAGCTTTTCTTTTATTATATGTGTATATTTATATACTCATGTATCATTTTCAATCTTAATGTTGAGCATACAGAGAAAATGTATTTTCTGAGTCAGAATATTTTGTTTAATGTCTTTCCAGTTCTCTGCAAATGATTTCATTTTTCTTTGCCTCTGAATACCCTTGTATATATGTATGTATCACAGTTTCTGTATTTGTTCATCTGATGATAGACATCTAAGCTGGTTCCATTTCTTGGCTCTTATAAGTTGTGCAGCAGTAAACATGGATTGTGATATTTCTTTGGAGTGTTAGGAGCTTTTTGGGTGTATAAGCAAGAGTATAGTATAGCTGTGTCATGTGGTGACTAGTTACAGTTTCCTGAGAAACACCCATGCTGATTTCCATAGTGACTACACAAGTTGACACCCCGCAGTGTCTATTCTCTTCACTCACATGTCAGCCACTCAGTGTGGGTGCTGAAACCTGAACCCGGGTCCTCTGCAAGAGCAGTACAGATTTTATTTTATTTTTTAACAGTAACCATTTCTCTAGACTTTCTCTACTTCTTGGAGAATGGAGGAGAGTCTGGACCAAGGCTGCTTTCAGACTCACTCTGTAGCCAAAGATGACTTTTAACTTCTGAGCCTCTTGCCTCTACCTCCGAATACTGGGATTATAGATGTGTGCCACCCTGTCCCATTATGCAGTGCCAGGGAATCAAATCCAGGGTTTTGTGCATGCATGATAAGTAAGCAGTCTACAAACTGAGCAACGTATTCAGCCTGTAATTTATTTCTGATAAAAGCCATTCTGGCTAGGGTAAAGATGGATTCTGAAAAGTTTAATTTGTTTTTCTCTGGTATGAAAAGATACTGCACACTTTGGACATCTGTGTTCTTTTGAAATTTGTTGATTATCCCATTAGTCGATTGGATAATTTATTTTTGTGTTTATTTTGTGGTGTTATTTTCCTCCGTGTCTCCACTCCCAAACACTGAGATTAGAGGCATGTCCTGTTATGCCGGGCTTTGTTTTATTTTATTTTGAGATTTATTTTTTAAAATTTTGTATATCTCGTTTTGTGAATGTATGAGTCCAAGTACCCTTGGAATCCATAAGAAAGTGTTTGATTCCTTGAAGCTAGAGTTACGGATGGTTGTAGGATGCCCCATATGGGTGCTGGGAACTGAACTTGAGTCCTCTCAAGAGTAGTACATGCTCTTAACCACTGAGCTCCCCCTTCGGACCATCATTTATTTATTAATTTATTTATTTTAGCGTGGCGTCTGAGAAATTGAAGTCAGGTCCTCACGTTTGCATGGCAAGCTCTTTGAGAACTGTGCCATCTCCCCAGCCTGATAGTAAAACTTCACGGTATAGAATGGTATTTGTCCTTTTCTCGTGTGTGTAGTTGGCAAAGATTTTCTTCTGTTCTGCAGCATGTGTCTTTTCTGCTAATTTTTTTCTTTGCTGTGCAGAAGCTTTATAAATTTGTATGATCCGATTTTCTAATTCTTCAGGTTATTTACTGTGTTAGTGCTGTCTTTTTCTGAAAATGCTTTGCCTATGCCTGTATCTTGGAGCATCTTTTTCCTCTAGCACTTTCAGAGCTTCATGTCTTAGACTCATTTGTAATTGATTTTTTTCTAAATAGAGTAAGAAATACGGATCTAATTCCTTCTTCACCTTTTGGTACAGAGACTGCCTTCCCACCCCTGTATGTGGTTTGGGTTTTTAAGAGAGAGGGAGAAGGAGTGTGTTTGAGAACTTGATGAAAAATTAGGTGTTTGTAACTCCGGGGGTTTATTTCTGGATCCTCTGTTCTCTTCTACTGATCAACATGTCTCTTTTTGTGCCAGTACTTTGCTGTTTTTAGTACTATGAGTATGTAGCATAGTTTGAAATCAGATACCGTGAGCCCTGATCATATGATATCTTTGTCATCTGCTGGCTCTGAGTTTGAATTGTCTGAGTTTTGATTTGTTTTGATTTTGTTTTTTAGATCTTGTGATTCATTATTAGGTTATCTATTTGAGGTCAGTGTTAATTTGCTGCTTCTGTGATCAAACTGTCTTAGACTTTCTATTGCTGTAATAAAACACCACTACCAAAAAGCAACTTTGGGAGGAAGAGGGTTATTTCATCTTAAAATTTTCAGGTCACTCCATCACTGGGGGAAGCCAAGGCAGGACCTTAAAGCAGGAACTTGTAGGCAGGAACTGAAACAGGGTGTGGAGGAGTGCCTCTTACTAATCTGCTCCCAGGGCTTCCTCAGCCTGCTTTCTTACACACCCCAGGATTACCTGCTCAGGGATGGCACTACCCACAGTGCCCTGGGACCTCCCCCATCAATCACTAATTAAGAAGGTGCACCACAGGCTTGGCCACAGGCCGATCTGGTGGGGCATTTTCTCACTTAAGGTTCCCTTTCTCAAACAATTCTAGCTTTTATCAGGTTGAAAGAAAATACTCAACACAAACACAGACCAAAAGTGACGTATGGAACAGTTTCTTTTGGCTTTATGTTCCAGAGGTTCTGTCGTATGGGAGGCAAGTCAGCAAGTAGCAGGTTTAGGAACCCAAAAGTTGACCCTGTCAGTCGCAAGCACAGGGGGAGGGTGAACTGAAAGTGGCACGAGGTTTGTAATCCAAAAGCTGGCTTCCGGTGATGGACTTCAGCTGGGCTGTGCCTCCTCAACCAAGTGGCACTCTCCAAACAGTGCCATCAGCCAAGGACCAACTGTCCAGATGCCTGAGACTAAGGAACAGCTTTCATTCAGACTCCCACAAGATCTTTCTGACCATTTAATAGAAGTACTCATAGCTATAAAGGTTCCTCTCCCAACTTCCTTAGCTGTATTCCCAGTGTTCTAGTTAAGTTACCCTTGCATTGTAATCGGATTCAAGGAAAGCTTTTAATTTCAAAATTTTTTTCCCCTCAGTGACCCACAGGTCATTCAGATGTTATTGTTCAGTATCCGTATTCGTGTAGTTTCTGAAGTTTTTCTCACTATTGATTACTAATTCTCTTGCCATATGTTTGGATAAGATACTAAGATATTATTTAGATTCCATTGATTTGTAGCCTAGATTGTGGTCTATCTTAGAGATTCTTGGTTTGTGGGTGTCTTTACCAGTCAATCCTGTTTCATGGAGACAGTGGTTGGTTGGATTTAGTTTTTTAATCTCAGGAGAGAGAGAGAGAGAGAGAGAGAGAGAGAGAGAGAGAGAGAG
>CABHPR010132596.1:13862-34382 GCA_902168415.1 Peromyscus melanophrys
AGGAGGGAGGGGGGGGGTGGGGGGGGGGGGGTGGGAGGGGGGGAGGGGGAAATTTGAAGCTATTTACATTTGGGTCTTATTTTGAGAGATGTTTACTCATTTCTGTGATGTTAGAGGGTGGGATTGCTTTTCTACATGATTGGATTATTGATTGATCATTGATTTCTCACCATCAATGTTAAAGGTTTTCTTGATACTGAATATGATGAATTCCTACCACTTATTCCTCTCAAGAAATTTTTTTCTCATGTGCTTATTATTGAGACTTTCTTCTCAGTCTATAGTATTCCATTAAGTATTGTGTAATGCTGGCTTGGTGTTATGCCTTATTTATCCATTATGCCTTAGTTTGTGCTTTTTTTCAGATGTCCTTATTTATCCATCAACTTTAAAAGATAGCTTTGCTGAATATAGTAATCTTGGTTGGCTGTTACTTTCAGGGCTAGAAATAAATCATTCCAGGCTTTCTTGGCTTTCAGGGCTGCTGATTTCTGATGTGTTTGCCTTTGTGAATTGATGTCTTTGCTTTATCATTTCTCTGCTTAGTATTCGTGACACTGAATGTAGTTAGGGCAGCGTTCTCTGATTGTTTAAGATTCCAAGTGCCTCTTCTGTTTGGATATTAATTTCTTTCTCTAGATTTGGGGAATTTGTTATTAATTTCATTAGGTAGATTGCCTATGTCTGTAGTGTTTAAATTTTTGTGCTGCGGAGTCTTGGGCTTGGTCTGTTGATTGTGTTCTAGAGTTCTTAGATGTTAGTCTTATTTTTCCCCTTACTGATAATTTATCATGAAAGGTGTTGAATTCTGTCAAATGCTTTTTCTGTATGAATTCAGATATTCAGGTAGATTTTTCCTCCTGTGGTCTATTACATTAATTGATTTCTGTGGGTTGAATTTGTTATCTTTGAATAAATCTTGGTCTTGATGTAATAAATGTAATATGCTGATTAGATTGGTTTACTAGTATTTTGTTGAAGATTTTTGTATTTGTATTTATAGGGATATTGTCCATGGTTTTCACTTCTGGTGATTTCTTTATCTTTGATATTTAGGATAATCACTTTTTTCACAAATAATTACAGAATATTCCTGAACAATTTTTTTGATAATTTGAGATTAATTCCTGTTGATAATTTTTTAAAGGGATGAATATTATAGTTAATCAATGAAGCCATGTGGTTCTGGATTTTTCTTACTGCCAGGTTTTTATGATCAGCTAGTGCTTATTACTAATAGATCTTTTTTTAAGTTTTTCTGGTTCTTCTTTAGTGAATTTTGTTAGTATGTATTGCTAAAAAATGTACCCATGTAACTCCACTTATGTGTTTGTTGGCATAAATTTCTCATAGTATACTGTCTTGTATTTTCCTGTTTCTCTGTTTTCAGTAATATCACTATTTTCATTTCTGACTTTGGTAATTCGAGTCTTCTGCTTCCCCTGATCCCTCTTGGTCAGTCTATTTAAAAGCTTGCCCAGATCATTGATCTCTTCAAAGAACCAACTTTTTGAGTGTTGGTGTTGTTTTTCTAATTTTTTTTTATTAATTTTCTGTTTTGTAATTCACTATTTTTCTTGCTTTGAGTATAGACTTGTTATTTTTTTCTAGGATTCTTAAAGTTAACCTTAAAATGGAGTGCTTGTTTATTTCTTTCTTTGTTCTGTGTTGCTGGTGATTGGACTTAGAGACACACATACATGTTCTCTGCTATTGAGCTACAGTTCTAGCCCAAGGACCTGTTTGTAGGTACATAGCTGCATAGTTCTATCTGCAGACTGCTTTTGCTGCGCATGTAGGATTTCTGTTCATTCATCTCAAAGTAGTTTCTAATTTCATTTGTAATTTCTTTGATCCATATGAGGATGCAGTTTGCTTTCTACTTATTTACAAATTTCCCTTTCTGCTTGTTTACAAATTTCCCTTTGTTGTTGATTTATACTTTCAGTCCTTTGTGGTCAGAGAACAAGTTCTATATTCAGACCTTTTAAATTAGTTTTGGCTTGTGAAGTGACCTAATACATGATATGGTTTGTCCTAGATACATTCCTTGTGGATTCTAAGAGAATGTATGTATTGTGCTGTTTTTGGATGTTCTGTTCTTGTTTGGTCTAGTTGGCTTATGATGCTATTCAAGTCTTGTGGGGTTTTTGGTAATCTTATTTGCTTTCATTATTGTTCCTGTACCTTTGTACTGTCTCTTTTATACTTGAGCTTAGTTTTGTGTAATTTGCTTCTTACATTTTGGAATGCTCATTAGGCATATATGTTCATGGATACTAGATCATATTGATGGATTCCCTCTTAAGTTTTTGTCTTACACTCATATTATTTTCTGATAATTAAGATAGCCACCCCAGCTCTCTTTTTGTTTCTCTTTGCATTGATATAATTTTCAATCCTTTAGGTTTGTTTTGTTATTTTTGGTTTTTTGAAACAGTGTCTTCTCTATTACCTAGAACTACTGGCTTCAACTGTTCTTCCTTTCTCAGACTTAAATAGTTGATACCACAGACACAGGCACTAGTGTCTTGATAAGTCTTCCATCTCTTTACATTCAAATATTTGTGTCATTGGGCCTGTGATGGTATCTTATAGAGTGCATCTTGTTTTTCTTCTTTAATCAATCTGTTAAGAGAGAAAAGGTGAGTTTAAATTAGCTTTTTAATTGTTACCAGGGGTTATAAATAACATTATAACTTTTTTGATGTTTTTAAAATGGGTTCTCACTATGTAACTCTGGCTGTCCTAGAACTTACTATGTAGGGCCAGGCTGGCCTCAAACTCACAGAGATCCTCCTGCCACTGCCTCCCAAGTGCTAGGATTAAAAGCTTGTACCACTACAACCCAGCACATCTGAAACCTTTAAACAGTCATGTTTTATTTCAATTTAACTTTGTTTCAAAGTAAATAAAAACTCCTCTACAGATATTTTCCATCT
Source organism: Peromyscus melanophrys (assembly GCA_902168415.1). Taxonomy (NCBI): domain Eukaryota; kingdom Metazoa; phylum Chordata; class Mammalia; order Rodentia; family Cricetidae; genus Peromyscus; species Peromyscus melanophrys. The sequence goes on from CABHPR010132596.1 coordinate 16,805, forward strand.
CTTTCTGGTATTGCCAGAAATTACATCTTTGCCAATTAGGTGTCTGGTAATACAAATTTGTTAAATTTATGCATTTGTGGTATAAATGTATCACAACAAAAAGAAGTTATAAGTCAAAGTGGAAACGGTTATTTGGCGTATGCACTTAGCTGTATTTCTTTTGTTGTTGTTCTGTGCTTTGTTACTGTCAGAACTTCATTAGGTCCCCTTGATGGTTAATATTGCCAACTTGATTTCATCTGTAATCACCTAGGAGATAAATATCTGAAAATATTTGTGGAAATTTCTAGATGAGGTCAAATTGGGTGGAAGCCATTCCATAGGCTAGGGAGAGTTCCAGACTGAGTAAAAAGGGAAAGACAAGCTTTGCATCCCCCCCTCCACAGCCATGCTTCCTGACTTTAGACATAATGCAGTCAGCTGCTTTCTATTCCTGCTCATGTGATTTCCTTGTCTTGATGGACCTTACTCTCAAACAGTGACCCACAAATAAAACCCATTTTTCCTTAGGTTGATTCTGCTGTGTGTTTTGTCGCAGCAATGACGAAAGAACTAATTTACTCCTTCCTCCAGTTATCACATCCAGAAGTGTTTCTAGGCATTGCCAAGTGGTCCCTGAAGTACACTGTCTCCCCTGAGAACCACTACAAGGTGTGAAGGACCTTGAGGATGACAGGGCGTTGCTCATACTGTTAACATTTACAGCTGGCGTACAAGAGTATGTTCTACTCTAGTATATAAAAAGTACTTAGTGGTAATAGTTACAGTTTCACAGTGCTGTGGGAATTCTAAAGAAGGTGATTCTGAGTGGAAATAGCAAAGAAGGTGTCAGTGAGAAGAGGTGTTTTAATTGGTGTAATGATCTAGAGAATGTTGTGATACGTTCGTTTGGTAGGTGTGTGTTTGTAATGCAAATGAAAGAAGTAGAAAAAACCCTATGGCACTAGATCTTGAAGAAGAGTTGGACATTTAATCATTAGCAGTAAGTAGTGATGTGTTCTTGAGAGATAGTGTGTCTTCTTTTATGATATTAGCATGCTTGAATCATAAAGGAAAGCTAATAGCCCTGTTTTTCTCCCCTTCTTTTATAACTTTTACCTGTTTCAGATTTCTACCAGAAAAATAACCAGTAGGAGATAATATAAGTGATTTTATATATATATGTGTGTGTGTGTGTGTATATATATAATGTATATGTGTATATATTTATGTATATAATTTGCATTAGTTTAACTGCTGTTTGAGACTGATTAATTTCAGTATCAGAAGGTAAGCAGTCAAGAATTGCTGGTAGCAAGCATTAACACTACATCCACATGTGATATTTCTTCATTGGGGAAACTTCAGTTTTCTTGATTATTTCTAACTGATAACTAGGGTCTACCCAAATGATTGATTCTGGTTGTGAATGAGTTTTTGATTTGGGGTGTGTGTGTGTTTGTGTATTTTCACTGGTATGTGCTCCAGCTCACGTGTGTGGCTGCAGAGACTCAAAGTTAATGTCGAGTGTCTTCCTCAGTTACTCTCTGCCTTATTTATTGGAGCAGGGTATCTCACTAAACCCAGACCTTGCCAACTGGCTCATCTAGCTAATCTATCTAGCCAACTTGCCCCAGAAATCCCAGTTCTACCTCTAGAATGCTAGGATTATGGGCGGCTGCCACACCTACCTAGTCCTGGAGATTGGAAATCTGCTCCTCAGAATGGCATGGCAAGCACTTTATCCACTGAGCCGTTTTCGCAGCTTTTGATTGTAGAGTGTTCAGTATTTGCTTTTATTTTTTAAGGACATGAGTTACATAGAACACAGTATACTGATCTTACAAGTACAGATGTATGCATTTTTGACAAATACATATACCTGTCAAGAACAAAACCATCTTCATCACATTTTTGTCCTTTCGTAACTGATTTTTCTAGCCTTTAGAAATTTCTTCTCATAATACAGGTAAGAATTCCTTGTTGTAGGATGTTATATAAGTTAAATATATTCTTTTGTTTCTGACTTCCTTCCATTCATGCATTCATTCATTGAGACAGACTTTTGCTGTTGAACCTCATGCTCTTCCTGCCTCAGTTTCTTAAGGGCTATGATTATAGGCATGTGCCACCACATCTGACACAAACTGGTTTCTTTCACATACCTGAGTTCTTACGAGACTAGTTCATGTTGGTTGTGTCAGGGTTAACTCATAGTTTTTATGACAGTACATTTTTGATCATTTTATCTTCACAGATTTCTGAGAGTTGAAAATTTTTCCCAGTATAACACTTTGTAAAGCATGAAATACTTGTAACCAGACAAACAGAGAGAAATAATGTTTCCCTATGCAAAGACCCTGACATACTGCTCCTGGAATCAGTTTTCTAATATTTCTGTGAACTGTGACTGGTTGCTAAGGATTTAGAGTAAAGCATATTCTTTGTTATGGATATATGTGTTTGTAAAAACATTTTTTAATTTCTTAGGATTATGTACTGAAGGACTGTACCGTGTTAGTGGAAATAAAACTGATCAAGACAACATTCAAAAGCAGTTTGATCAAGGTAATTACAAAATGAAATTATCTTACTGTTTTCCTTATTAGAATTTTATGGTAAGAAATTTTATTTGAAACTTCTTATAGAAGTAGATGTGGAGAGGAGAGCATTTAAAAGTGTGATTAGAAATATTAAATATATGGTAGTTGCCGCAGTAAAGGAATAGAAGAACTGAGAGAGGTCTGTCTTCATACTAACAAGAAAATCCAGAGCCTGGCATGGTGGTACATACCTTTATTCCCAGCACTCAGGAGGGGGAGGCAGGAGTTCAAGAACAGCCAAGGCCGAATAGTGATATTTTGTATCAAAAACAAACAGGACGGAAGGAAGGAAAGAGAAAGAACAGGTTGATTCTTTTAAGAGTCTTCTTAGGAAGGTGGATGTTAGGAAACAGGAAGAGGAAGTATTGCAGTATTGCATCTATATTTTGGTGTGTGAAGGCTAGAAGACAAGAAAGAACTTATTGAAAAGAAGGATACTCAGAATTGAAACCGAGTATTATAGGCAATAAAATTTATAGGTCTTATTTAGAAGTGAGATTTTTTTTTTATGTGCTGAGACTATGGTGATAAATGTAAAGCAAACACTTTGAGGTAAGCTATGATAGATTATGGACAATGGTACGTTTTTGCCCTATTTTATATTTCTGATCCAATAAGCTATCTACAAATAAGATTAATAGAATCTATAAAGCCAGTGCCAGAATTAAAAAGGCAGTAAATTTACTTATGATGAATTAGCAACAGTTATATCAGAAATGGCACTATGTAATGTAACAGATAACTAATATTTAGGAGTAAATTCAAAAGTGAGCCAGTACTAGTAAAGAATTTCATGTGTGATCAAAGATCAAACTAAAAAATGAAAATCAGTTTACTAGAAATAAGTGAATATTTTTATAGTCTTTGACTGGAAAGGGCCTAAATTTAGTAAGAAACCTAGAAAGCATAAATGAATAACAATCTAGGCTACCTAAAAATGTAAAAATTCTGTGTAAGAATATAAGAACAAAATCTTGAGAGTATAGAGTGACTTGTACAGTTAAACCGTTAGTATATATTTGAAAATATACTCAGCCTCTACCAATGACAAGTTTTTATTTTAAGATTATGTTTATTATCAGTGAAAAAGATTGTTGGTAATGTAGGCAGACATATTTTCTGTATCTGTTATAGGTACATTTTGAGAGGCAGTTTGTGAATATTAAAATTCAGATTCCTTTGTTTTAGAAATTCTACTTCAAGGAATTTGTATTCCCAAAGCCTTTGCATGATCTTGTTAACGGCACTTGTTGCAGTATTTATAATTTAGAGAGGAGGGAGAGCCACCTGCGTGTCTGTGAATGTTGTGTGTTGTAGTGAGGTAGAATGATTATTTATGTTGGTTAAAAAGGCAAAACATTACTTGTTGGGTTGTATGTTCCTGTGTAAAAGTATGCTGTGTTGCCAAAAGTACTCTACCATGGTTTTTGAGAAATACTAGAGAAACTGTATTTGATGTCAAATTGGTACAATTCACTGTGAGTGAGGAGGGCAGAGGAGTAGTTGGGGCTCTCGGATTTAATGTAGTGGTTTTCGTTTTTAGTCTTGCCACTGTCTCTGCCTCAAGCAAGTTAATCTTTCTAGATCTCGTTTTTCCATCACACAGTGGAGACGAAAGAATAAATATAAGGCTAATGAGCTAATGCTTGTCCAGTAAGATGTGTAAATGGGTCATGTTTTCTTTAAGTGATCATGAAAGGGCGCAAAGGAAGAATGCTGTAGAATAATGACGACTGTCTCTAAGTCATGGGGTGGTTTTTTCTCATCTGTGTTTTCACATGTAAGTGACTTGATACACTTTTAGCATGTTCCATTCTTGTTCTTTAAATCAGCCCTTTACTGATGAGGTAATTATTTAATCTGTTTACTCAAAACATTACAAAGTAAAGTTTAAAGGTCCAAATTAGAATTGTTATACATCGTTTGTATTGTTTGTCTTTCTGTTTTCTTATAGTCTTTTAAATAGTCTGTGTATAAACAAGTAATTAAAATAAGTGTAATTAAAATTCTTTAATGAACTCTATGCTGATATATACCATACAGTGTTTGTGAATAAAATGCTTTTTGCATGGAGTTGTCTTCCTGATCTGTATAGTTTGCTGGCCTGTGAGGAAAAGCAATTAATGAAAAATGTCTTTTGGCAGAAAGATGCCTGTTCACTGTATCTCTGCAGTAAGTTAAAATGTCATTATATAAATTAAATTTTGATTCTGTCTTATAGATCATAATATCAATCTAGTATCCATGGAAGTGACAGTTAATGCAGTAGCTGGAGCTCTCAAAGCTTTCTTTGCTGATCTGCCAGATCCTTTGATTCCATATTCACTCCATCCAGAGCTATTGGAAGCAGCGAGTAAGCAGAAACTTCCTTTTGGGGGGATGGGGATAGTGGTTTTGAATATTGGTTGCCAGAATCAACTATGCACTAGAATTTTTAGTTAAAAACTCACTTTATTCAAAATATGTCTTAAAGATTTCCACCAAATTTAAATAAAGTCAGGATGCCCATGGATGTCCTGAGGGATATTTGTTTTTAGCTACTTCCACAGATAATGAAGGGCAGGGAGAAGGTGCACTTTGAGGCCAGAAGAGAATATTGGGTGTCCTATTTTATTACTGTCCACCTTATTCCAAGATAAGTTCTCTCTCTTGCTCTGAACGTGGAGCTAGGTTGGCAGTCAGTAAGTCCTAGGATCCTCTGGTCTCCTCCTCTCTCCCACAGTCCTGGGGTCACATGAAGCTCCCCATGCTGCTGCTTTTCACATGGGTGGTAGACTCTGCACTTTCGGTCCTCATGCTTGCCTGCCCAGCACCTCCTAGAGAAGTTAAATGCTCCTAGAAGATGAGGATGCTTTTACTTATTAAGTACTTTGGAGTAAGGCAGTGAGTCAGACAGAGTACTTGATTCAAAGTGTATTCCTACTTTGACATCAGTCACTCAGATGTTTCTAGTATGCACATATCATTTATCCTGAAAATGGAACCTAAAGTCTATTTGAACATCAAGAAACCTAATGCTTAATTTGCATTAATGGCTAAAATTAATGTAATTTCTAGGTTTTTTCCTTTTAGTGTAAGTATTCAAGGTCTTTTAAATGGGATTACTTTAGTTTTATTTTAAAAGTTCTCAATTATTTGTTTTTAGTTAAAATACAGTTCTGAACCAGCAAGATGTCTCCTTAGGGAAAGTTGCTTGCCACCAAACCTGACAATCTGAGTTTGATCCCCAAACATACATGGTGAAAGGAGAGAAATAACTTGAATAAACTGTCCTCTGGCCTTTACTCCATGCCCTGTGGCACATGCCTCCCCTCTCCCATCTCTACACACATAAATAAGTGAATCAGTTTTAAAGTAAGTTTTAAAAGCGGTCTAGAGAGATGACTCACCAGTAAAGAGGACTTCCTGCTCTCAGAGGGGACCTGAGTTCAGTTTCCAGCACCCATGTCAGGTGGCTCACAGCCACTGTAAGTCCAGCTCCAGGTGATCCAGCACCCCCTCCTTTACTAGTGGGGCACCTGTGCTTGGGCAGCACACCCTCCCTACAAAGACACACACACAAATTATAGAACGATAAAAATCTCGACAATAACATCTCTTTTTAAAAAGTAAAGACTCAAAAACACTTTCAATATATTGTCACAAGGTATAGTTGCCTTATACGTATTCCCAGGTGTTATCTCTTGGTTATAAACACTAGCCTTAGAACTTCCTACTTAGAAAGTTCATTTTAAAGGCCTAGTTTAGAAGTAAAATGTGACAAATGAGAATTTTTAGTACTTGATAATTCTACCATGATGTAAAGTGAGAGAGAAAAAATAAATCTCTTCCCTCCCATTTATTGCTGTACTGTGTTTTAGTTAGCCTGTTTTATAGTTGCATTAACTAGGAAAATAACTACATTAAATGTTTATGCTACTGGTAAAGGAAATTGCAAGTCAGTGCAATGTGGATAACTATGGATTCAGGGCTACATTGTGCCTATCACTGCTTTTGGAAGTCTTTGAACCCGAGGGACATACTTTTATCAAAAGAAAAACTTGATGACACATTAAAATAAAAAAGTTCATGTTTCAGAATATCATTGAAAGATACACAAAGCTCATTTATCAGTGCTGTGTGTTATTGCTTTTGTTGTTCAGCTGTAGGACTGAGTAGTTGTACACATAAAGCCTGAAATTCTTAAAATCCATTGTGCAAATATTAAAGAGACTAATGTACTTATAAGTAATTAGGTAATTCTAAATAAATTTGTAGTTGTATATATAGAAGTACAATATACCTCAAACACAGTCTTAATTTTCATAGTAAATATTAACTGGAAGTTTGTATTAGATATGTGAAAGTTTATTCATTTTATACAAAAATTTCTCTTTTACAGAAATCCCAGATAAAACAGAACGCCTTCACGCCTTGAAAGAAATTGTTAAGAAATTTCATCCTGTAAACTATGATGTATTCAGATATGTGATAACACATCTAAACAGGTACTTGCAAATAAAATGCACATTGTGTTTCAAACCTGTAACCTTTATAAGCTGGATAATTATAACTTCTACTAAGGGGTATACCAACTAACCAGGTTCTGTTTGGATCCTTTGTAATGGTTGTCTATATTATCTAATTCATATCTATAAAGCTTTGAGATAATATTTTGCATGTATAATCAGTGTTTGCTTAGTTATTACGCTAGGAATTAAACCCAGGGCCTTCCATATGCTGGGCAAGCACTCTACCACTGAACTATATACCCAGCCCAACAATATATTTTTTCTCAGTTTTCTTTAGTAGTTCTCTTGTGTGGAATCTTAGAATTGTAGTTGAAAAAAAAAATGACAGTAAAGTAACCAAAATAACCAAATCAACATATTTGGAGTTGGAGATGTTGGGGTTTAAAGAGGGGAATTATAAGTAGAGTGCAGCTGTTGTGTGGTTCACTTCACCTGGTGTTCTAGACTGTGTTGTATAGATTGCTTATTCCACATTTTGCATATTCCACATGTGGAAATTTTACCGCAAACTGACTGTCCTGTTACTCAAAGTATGAGACACTAATTCTTGTATTCATAACTCTACTTATGTTCCAGTTGGAGTTGACGTTCAGTAACAGGCACTGTAGTATTGAGTATTAAGACTTGCTCAGACAATGTAGTCAAACAGGTGTCGGTTTGCAATGTTACAATTGTAACCTTAGAGAAACTACCCATTTCTCAGTTATCAAATGAGAGAAAATAACACTTCATTGAAGTTGTTCTGAAGAATAAATGAGTGTTGGGGGGGGGGGGTTGTTTTTTGTTTTGAATTTCTGCAAAATTTTATTTGCACATATACAAATAAACTCTTATCAAAAGTTTATTCAAAACATTTTTAGTGGCAATTTAAAGAATTCTGTAGGGTTGTGGTGTGGCTCAGTGGTAGAACATTTGCCTAGTATCTGGGAAGCCCTGAGTTTGATCCCTCCAGCCAAAAATAAACTTCAATAATCATAATAAGGCCCAAATGAAGTGTATTCTAATCTGTTCTTCTTAAAAGAGACTATTCACTAATGTTTTAAGTTTTATTATTGCTATCAGTGTGCAATATAAAATTAAACTGACTTTATAACCTTTCTTCCAAGTCCCCTTTCTTAAAAAACAAAACAAAACTGTCAACTTGATAAATAGAGTAAGATGGTAGAATTTCCCCTTTTGAAAAAATAATTAATGGTTGATATTTTGTTAACAGAGTACATGGAAGCTGTAAACCTTATTGAATACAGAGAATAGCAATATCTTGTGAACATAACAGGTTGAATTAACAATTGGACTTGATTTAAAAGATTATGAAAAAAGGACAGGGCAGAGCATACTCAAAGAATCATAGTACTATCCCACCTTCAAAGTTATCTTAAATGCTGTATTCTCGAAGTGTTTTTGGCTATGTACAATAGTAAACAGCACAGGCAAAAGCTTGTTTGATGTGTGAAGAACACAAAGAGGGGGCTTGTTTGAACTGACCAAAATAAGGATGGAAAAAGTCAAGAGACAGAGAAACAGTGCCAGGTTATATCAAACAGTATTGTTCACATTATGACTCATGGATTAGTTTTATAGCTTTTTAGTCTTTATAATGATAAGAAGTTTATTTCAGAATATATAAATCTTTTTTATTATATGTATTATTCTTTTTTGCTAGGAGAACCACATTGCTTTATTGAGAAAGCATTATATGATTTGCATTCTTTGTGGTTCTGAGAAATACTAGAGAGAGAGCAGAAGCTATTCAGATTTGAGTTTGAAAAGGAGCACTCTACTGCACAGTTTAGTTTTCTCTTGTGTTGCTCTGATAAGTGCCGTGGCCAGAAGCAACCTAGACAGAGAAAGGGTGTATGTGGCTTATGCTTCTCAGGTCTGTCATTGAAGGTGATGGCAGGACAGGAGCTGAAGCAGAACCATGTGGAGGAATGCTGCCTGCTGGCTTGTTCCCAACTCCTGCTCAGCTAAATCTTTGTACAGCCCGGCACTCCTTGCCTAGCAACAGTACCACTCACAGTGGGCGAGGCCCTACTACATGAATCTTCAAGCAAGAAAATAGCCTACAGGCATACCCACAGGCCAGTCTGTTTGAGGCAGTACCCCAATTGAGTTTCCCTTAGGTAACTCTAGACTATGTCAGGTTGATAACTGAAGCTAACTAAAGCTACTCCTAACCCCCCCAGCCCCCCACCCCCGCATATTCTCACATTACTAGGGATATAGCAGTGAACAGATGGGCCTGGAGTTCTAGGAGAAAGACAAATACATGTTACATCTCTTTGACAGACTGACAAGATTGTAAAGTTATCCTGTGGAATGATTATTTGATCATATTCTTCCACTCTTTATATCCAATGATTATCAAGTCCATTTTTCTAATCATTTTTCCATTTTCTTTCCTTTACCACAACTTTATTTACTATTTCTCATTCAGGAACTACTAATGTTAACAGTTGTCTTTGCCAACTTTTATTCCTACCCTCCACTGATTATAATGTCAAGATGATCTTTCTAAAACAGCCTGGTCTACAGAACAAGTTCCAGGACAGCTCCAAAGCTACACAGAGAAACCCTGTCTTTAAAAAAAAAAAAAAAATCTTGGCTAAAGATTTGTTTTAGATGTTTTTATTTTGTATATTTTATTTAATGCACGTCTGTGTGCCGCATGTGTTCCTGATGCCTGTGGTGGTCATAAGTGGGCAACAGTTGCCCTGGAACTGGAGTTCCAGATAGTTGTGAACCACAATGTGGGTGCTGGGATCTGAACTCCAGTTCTTTGCAAGAGCAACATGTGCTCTTAACTGCTGGGCCATCACTCCAACCCCAAAGATTTTTCAAGATTAAAATAGTGCTCTATCTCTTTAGGATAGACTCTAAACTGATTAACACTGGTAGTTCTAAGTGGTTACACTTCCTTTCTTTCCCCATAAACAGCAGTTATGCTGTGTTAAATTGTTACTAACAGCTACCCAGGAGTATCATCAGTTTGTGGCACATCTTAACATGCCAATGGTTTGAAAGTATGGGTCCCAAAACAGCAGCTATCTGAGAATTTCTGAGCAGTGTATGCTAGTAGACTTCACCACAGACATAATAAATCACAAGCTTCAGATAGTCACCAGCAGTTTATGTTTTAACAAGCCCTCCAGAAGGTTCTGACAAATGCTATAGCCACTGTTGTAACTCAGTTTCCCTTCCTTCCTACCATTCTTCCCACATCCACTACCTTTGACTTAACCTTAAACTTTACCTTGTCCATGAAGCTTTCCCTGATCAACCTAATTTCTAACAGATACAGTACCTTCAGTTAGACTCTCCATACTGTCTTCTAACTTTGTAGGTAGTTCTGAACCTAGCACGTCACTGCTACATGGCACACCACACTGTACGTACTAGCCACCTACTACTTATCAACAGATGGTTGACTTGATTCTTACTGTTGAGTCTCTTTTTTACTAGAAATAGTGACTTTTTCATCACAGAACACAATGTTAGGCTACATATTTTACTTTAGGTGAGTGATTTCTGTGTCTGGAAGTTTCCTTTGGTTTGTGTTTTTTGTTTGCTTTATTTTCTTTTTTTAATCTTAAAGATTTTGCTGCTATGCCACAGACTTCTGGACAGTTTTTCTTCCTTTTTCTTGTGTAGCTCAGCCTGACCTGTAATCTGTTATCCTACTGCTTCAGCTTCTGAGAACTAGGATTACAGATGGATGCTGCTATGCCCAGTTTGAAGTGTTGGTTTATGTGTAGAATGAGAGGGCTGAATAAACGTAATATAATAATTTATAGTTTATAGTCTTAAGGTTTGCTTCTTACATGTCTCCTTACTAGAGACGGTGATTTCAGAAGTGCTTGCTCGGGTGTTGAAAGGACTGGATGAAAACCATTTAACACTGTATAATCGTTTGTAAATGGATGTTAAGTTGTGAGATGAAAACCATTTAACACTGTCTAATCATTTGTAAATTGATGTTAAATTGAGAGACATTTTCAAGTGGAATTTATTGAATGTTGTCTTTAAGATAACATTTTAACAGTATACAAAATAATGTTTTAAAAGATGTTCATAGTGTGCTAGGTGCTAGATAGATTATGCTAATTTTTCCTAAACTGGTTTAAAAGGGATGACATACCCTGATTTTTGGGTTTCTCTTTGTAACCCTGGCTGTCCTTCATCTCGCTCTGTAGACCAGACTGGCCTCAAACTCAAGAGATCGACCTGCCTCTGCCTCCCGAGTGCTGGGATTAAAGGCATGTGCTACCACTGCCTGGCCTTGATTTATTTCTTAATCTCCCACAGTAGTATACAATTTGGATCCACAGTTAGAATTTGCTGTTTGGAAAGCCATTAATGTTTGTCAGTTGGCCTTCTTAACCTAGAAGAAAAGGATTTTTTCAAATTGAAAAGACTTGCATGTATAAACCTTTAAGCCCCAGGGTGCAGCATCTTTTAGACTGTCTGGCATTCTCACGAAGAATAGGTATTCATTGCTCTCTTGTTTTAGAATATAGTTGAATATATATTGCTAAGAAAAAAATTTAAATTTGAAATTAGCATAAATGATAAACTAGCTTTGGGGTTCTGTAATTTCAATGAGTTCTGATTTCTTTTTTCCCTCCCGTTTCATAATTTCAGGGTTAGTCAGCAAAATAAAATCAACCTAATGACAGCAGACAACTTATCCATCTGTTTTTGGCCGACTTTGATGAGACCTGATTTTGAAAATCGGGAGTTTCTGTCTACCACTAAAATCCATCAATCTGTCGTTGAAACATTTATTCAACAGTGCCAGTTTTTCTTTTACAATGGAGAAATTGTAGAAACTGCGAACACGGTGGCTCCTCCCCCACCTTCAAATCCAGGACAGTTGGTGGAATCAATGGTACCCCTTCAGTTACCACCACCTTTGCAACCTCAGCTAATTCAACCGCAATTGCAGGCAGACCCTCTTGGTATTATATGAGTAGAATGTGATTGCAAATGGCCTGAAATTGGACAAAAGCAAATCTAGACATGCATGTTTCAGGGTTTAGTAGTATATTTCATGTTTCATACAGATAATCCACATTCAAAATGATGAGACATTTTCTCTTGAACTATATGGTATTCCCTGTTCACTTACATTACGAATTCTAAAAACATGGTAAGCATGACTGGAGAGGTTTAATTTTTATAAACAAAAAATAGTTATAAAATGCAAAGCTGCTGCTGCATGCAACCTTATTGCAATCAGTATATCATTCCTGTGGCGATTTCTGTCACATTATATTGTGAATAAAATTTTTCTATAGAAATTAAATGATTTAAAAACTCATATATGAAACGTTTAATGCTTTCAGCCTGCTTTATGGCTGGTTTTGTTATTTGATGTGCTAATTTGGAAACTTAATTTACATTCAAGCAGTCTGTATAGATAACTAAAGCCCAGTTAAGTATTTTATAATTTCAGGCTACTGTGCCGTGCTTGGGATGTTGTTTGAAAGAAAGAAAAAAATACATGTAACATATTTCACATTTCTGCACCTTCATCTTCTAAGTAAATCTGTGGATGATTTGATGAGGAGTGAATGAACTTGTTTCTTTTACTCACATACCAAGGATACACTTGTGGTTAAAGTGAGTTGATAATGTGGTGTAAAGGATAGTTGTCACCAACTCATTTCTTTATGATCTATAATGAAAAATACATTTTGTATACGGTTAATTCTGTAAACAGATGCATGTTCAAAAGATCTATGATGGTCTTGTAATCTTAATCTAATATATTTTAGATATTTTAATTTTTCCCTCTTGGGGAATACATTTAGTATAGTGTAGAAAAATACTTCATGACATTTTCATATAAGGTTATATAACTTTTCATACATAAACATGAAATTTGTTGTAGAAAGTTCTTTAAACCAAACATTTAATCTAGGACTTCAATTTAATCTGTTCCTTGAATCTATTTTTATGTGGCCCTTGAGAATATATCCCAAAAAAATCCATTGCTAATACAGCAATAAAAATACTTTGGGTACTGACAGACTCCTTGGAGTATGTATATATAAAATCACAAACTTGTATTCATATTCTTTCTGTGATGTGTTGTTCTACAATCCAGAATGGCTTTTGCACCATTTTTTAAACCAGTTTCCCCCCCTTTGATGTTGGTACCAGAGTTGCTATAAATGACTGCTGCTTTAGGGGTTAAATATTTTGTTAGTAAAGATTAAACCAGAACACTAAATTATGATAAAACTTTCTGACTGGATAATAGGTAAATTTAGTTGGGCTGTATTGAAAATTATTTTATTATCAAACCATACCATTTGTTTTACTGGGAAAAGGAAAATGATTTGCTTTTTACTGCTGGGTCATATTTTGTGTAGTAAGGAAGAAATTCTTTGGTCAATATTGTAATCTTTATATTTCAACGTTAAGGTTTCCTTATTTGTATTATAGTAAATCGATGATTTTTGAGATTCAAGGCTCCTAAGAGTTTGATTTGCTCCATTTTGTCTTAAAATAAATATTCTTCCCCAATTGTTATATCTTAGGTATTGTACTTCCAATTTCAACCAAGATGTCGACATGAACCAGGCTACTGTTGAAGTACATGTATATTACAAATTACCCTATTTGTGTCATATGCTTACATGTTATTATCTTTTCTAAGAGAACAAAGTCCCTATTATTCCTATTGCAAAGCACACAGGAATTAAGAAAGTACAGTAATTTTTAAAAAAGAATATCCGGTAAATGTAGTATTCTTAACTTGTTCTATATTACTTAATACCTATGTCTATATAGCTTTAATTTATAGCTGTCAGTTTAACATTGGCATGTCTGGCAAAGAAAATTAAACTTTAAGAGTTTTATAAACTGTTTCTAGGTTGCTAAAGAATTTATTTTTCTACTATAAATGGTATAGATAAAGCATCAACTATGTACAGGAAAAAAGCCTGAATATTTCTGTTGGAAGTAGGCTTAAAAGAGAATTTTCAAAACTGTTCATATCTTTGGTTTATTCTGTCCTAACTTTACTATTGTAATATATAAGTTCCAGTTTATTTAAGCCTTTCTCTTTTATAATGTGTTAATTTAACATTCATTTACATTTAGAACTATTTTTGTTATTAAAGTTAGCATTTAGAAGTTTCCACATTAACCACCTTAACACCTTTCCCAAAACTGATCTCTTACTTTTCTATGCGTTCTATCATTGACTTGACACACTACTGCATAGTGAATCACTTACTTCAGTATTCTACACCTGGCTCCTTACTAGTAGGTTACAGATACTGGAAATTAAAGTGCGCTTTAAAGCTCAGTCTGTGACACTGACTTGTGTTTGTTTTTGCCCAAGGATATAGATGTGTTTTAAGTACTAGAAAAGCAATTCTAAGAAGAGAATAACATAATTGAATCATTTTTTCCTTGTAAGTCCCTGGAACATTTCACTGTTTAGGGACAGACATATACGCATGTGTATATGAGACTTAATGGGTTAAAAGAATAGTAGATAGTCTTACAATTATGGGTCAACATTAAGACATTTTACAATATTAAAAAAATTACATCTATACATGTTGCCATTGTTTCATTTAAAGTTCAATCCTTATTATTCCAATATCAGGTGTAGATGAATTTCTAAACAGTCTTAGTAAATAAGAAACACAGAGCCAAATACAGGGGTAATAGCCGAAGAGATCAGAGAATTAGCGAAGAGCCACTGACTACCCTTTAGCTCACCACCAAGCCGTAGTTTCCCACACGAGAGAGCTTCTTCCTGCCTATCCTGCGCTTTTATTGCTTTCCTGTTCTGCCTTCTCATTGGCTCTAAGCCCAGCCACATGACTTCCTCATCACTACCTGTCTGTACAGACCTCCTCCAGGTCTCTATGGTTGGTACTGGGATTAAAGGCTCCTGTCACCACGCTTGGCTGTGTCCTTGACCACACAGAGACTCTGCCTGCCTTGTGATCGGATTAAGGGCGTGGGCTACCACCGCCTGACTTCTGTTCCTGGCTCTCCATGACCTCTGATCTCCAGATAAACTTTATTTATTAACATACAAATAAAATCACATTGCAGCACAATTAAAATATCACCACAGTCAGGCTCAACAGTATTTAGATAAACAACATAAAGAAGCATAGAGGGGTCTCTGTTTCAGACTTTGAGTAGATTTTTTTTTTTTTAGAAGTCAAATTCTGTTTGATATGCACTTGTCCAGGGTATATAGATATCGTTAAAAAAAAAAAAAAAAAAAAGTCCAGGCACAATATATTTGTTTAAAGTGGTATTTTCAGTAGTACTCCCCCCCCCTGCCCCCCGCAACATTTACAGTGTAAATACTGTAGGTAACAGCAATCTAACCTAGCCAAAAAAGCAGCTCTTATTTTCCGTAGTAGATGTAAATATTAAAGACTTTCTGGTTGTTTGTTTTGTTTTGTTTTGTTTTGAGGTACTGAAATCTAGTTTCTAATATCTCTTAGATATAAACAAAGGGGACATTTGAAATAAAAAACTTAGACCTTAGCTTCCATGGTTATTTTCAGTTTTTTTAATAGTGTAATAATTGTGATGCTATTTGTCAACTGGATATAAATATATGTATATATAATTTTAAAAAATCAAAAGTGGCTTGTTTCTTTTTATAGTTAATATAATTTTATGCTTTATCTAGATGATGCTGCAGTAATTTAAGTATCAGTAAAGTTCCAATGTAACGAATGCTTTAAATAAAACATTAAGAAGCTGTGCAATTTAAGTTAAAGTTGCCTATTTTTACCATTATGTTGGTAAAAATCAACTAATTTTAGGTAAAATAGGAACATTTAAAACTTTATATTAATATAATTAAAATTTTACTGGATGATTTTTTTATTAGACTTTCCTTATACCGTGAAAGGAAATCAAAAACTCATTCTAGGTATTTGTGAACATAAGTTTTTAAAAATAGGAGCAACTGAGGATATGTAGCTCAGTTGATAGAGTGCTTGCTTAGCTGGCATGAAGACCTGGATTCAGCCCCCAGCACTACAGAAACCAAGCCTGCTGGTACGTATCTGCGATCCTACCACACAGGAGAGAGAGGCAGATGAATCAGAAGTTTGGAATCATCCTTTACTACATACTGAGTGTGAATACAGCCTGGAACACATTAGACCCTGCCCTTAAAAGGGTCAAAAAAATAGGAAAACAAGTTAAAATGTACAGATTAAACATACACATGTCGGGATTTTGAGAAGCATTCTTTGGAACCACTGGAAATATTTTTAAACCTGTTCTAGTTATAGCATAGATATTAATATTGAAAAATATATGTTTTTGCTGTCTCATGGCTTAAAAATAACATAAGCCCAACTTTATGGGTATATGCTGCCAGATTCTGTGGACCTGGTGAGTTCTCTTTGAGTTGAATCTTTGTGCACATCTTGGATTTGAATTCTTAGCCTTTTCCAGTCACCAAATACCTGAAAATAAAAATAATAATATTTAATTAAGGAAGACACCATTCTTCAAAACCGTATTCTTGGGGCTGCTGAGATGGCCCCATGGTTAAGAACATTACTGCTTTTGCAGAGGAGCCTAGTTCAGTTCCAAACACTCAGATCAGGCTGTTCTACCACCTGTAACTCAGGCTCCAGTGGATCTGGCACCCTCTTCAGGTCTTGAAAGGCAACTGCACTCACATGCACATACTCATGCACATGGATTTAAAAATAAGATAGCATCTGTATGTTTTTGCCGCATACCCTTACATCCAGTGATTGCTGTGTTACAAGTACCAATAGTTTTTATAATACAGTTCAAATCTAACTTCAATGAACTTAGAGAAATTTTCACTACTTAGTTGACTCATTCTATATACATGGTTATTCCTTAGACAATCTGCTATTGTTACCTTCTGGAGGATGGAGATATTGAAGAACTACAGAATTTCATATTCCCATCTTAGTTGAATGATGTAGAATTAATTTTTATGAAAATTTTAGTGGTAGCCAGAATGATTTTAAAAAGCCAGTGAATGGCAGTAAAAGTTAATGTTTTTATATGTTAAGTATTAAACAGAATAATAGTCCTTGAAGTTAATAAAACATTGACAATTTATGTTTACCAGTTGTTAGAAATGTTAAAACTTGCAAATATATAGTTGTGTGTATATATACATATATATATATATTTCATATGTATATATACATCTGTAAGGAGCTGTCAGAATGTGTGGTTGAAAACCAAGCTTGTTAATCGCCATAGTGCAGATGTCCTGTTCAGTTTTATTTTCTTGAAATAGTCAAGTTGCTGTAAGTAATGTAGTAATGGTCCTCCTATCATAACAGTTTGGTGTTTAGTTTAAAATTCATTTTATTTCAACATAAGTGATAACGGATTTAGCGACTGATTCACCAAATCTTTTTAATTATCTGTATATCCTTGTTAGATCGTGTGTGTGTGTGTGTGTGTGTGTGTGTGTGTGTGTGTGTGTGTGTG
>CABHPR010132596.1:34392-53981 GCA_902168415.1 Peromyscus melanophrys
GTGTGTGTGTGTGTGTGTGTGTGTGTGTGTGTGTGTGTGTGTGTGTGTGTACTTGAATTGTGGATGCTTTGGTCAGTATGTTCTAAGTCTTAAAATATTTTATCAGTTTTACATTTGGAGCTCTTAGTTTACTTTTTCTCCTGATTCTTGTTATTTCATTTTGTCCAAATAAATGTAGGTGTTCAAGAAGCAAATAGAACACTGGTTCCTTAAAATGATAACTAGGTTCAGAAACAATATGTATTACTATTATTACTTTTGTAGGACTCCAAATTATTTAAAAACAAACAGAAAGCTAGCCGTTATCTTCCCAGGTTTACTTCTTAAAATTTTTGCTTCTATACTTGGCATTTGTTGGCAGTCATGTATACCTGTGGAATGTTTTTGTTTTTTTTAATTGGAGTACTTTAAGTGAAATTTTCTACCAGTGTACTTTTAAAATGCAAATTGATTTATCTAGCACTTCACTTACAGAATAACTATTGGATTACCTTAAAATTACTATTTTCATGGTGTAGATTAGGAATTAACATTTCCCCCTTTAGGAAATTAGATAGTAAATACATTAAACTTTGCAGGCCAATTGATCACTGTAGCACTACTCATCTCTACTACTTCAGTATATGAGTAGCCATTAGCAAAACAGAAATGAATATGAGTGTTGTAATGAAATTATTTGGCCAGTAGAATTTAGTTGACTGGTCACTGGCATAGATTGTAAGTAAAATTAAAGCTTCCAATCTGTATCTGTATGTAATAATTGATGATTAATTCTTAACACAGATTGAAGTAAAGTTTTACAGGTGACAATGATACTACCCTCTTACCATTTTTCCAAAGGAAATCATCTTTTCAGTTGTAGGTAATAAGTAAGGAGAGCTGTGTATAAAGGTTCTTATTTATATTCTGAATGCTAACTTAAAGATTTTTGAGGATGATAATTACATATCCATATAGTATTCATTAATGACAACACAGTAACCATTATAGCATAGGTTTTTGGATAGCTGAACATCAAAATCATATCTAATGATTGCAAAGGTATGTAATGATTAATGAGTGGTCTCCAGCTCCAGCATGTATACCTCACTCACCAGACAGTACTCAGTCCTGTAGGAAATCATGGGAGAGACGATTGAGCAGAACATTCAGGAGGTGTGTTTTACTGGACATTGAACAGTCAAAAATGGAGAAGAATATACATGTAATCATAGGAAACTGAAGTTGTACCTCAGTACCTCTAATCAGTAGAGAAGTTATGTTGCATATAGAGGGAAAAATCACCAGGTCGTATATCTTCTTCACAACTATGTCTTTGCTGGTCGTAGCAAAATAAACTTGATGGCAGAGCAGAGAATTCACTCTTGGAAAATGAATGCATTGACCATGGAAAAGCCTTCACCCAGAAATCATACACCAGAATTCCAGGGTGAAGAAAATCTTGCAAATTTTCTGAATGAAAATGGCATTAAACTACAAATCAGACTTCTTACAACCAGCCTCCAAAAGCAATCTCCAGTGATGTCAGTTCTTGGGATTCACATTGTGTATGCCTCCTACTTTGTTGTCTAAGGCTGTTTTGTGTGACTACAGGCATCTTCTGTGGACATAAGGCACCAGTTGACTGGAAACTAAGCTAGAATTGGATAAACGTGTGCCTTCTCAGTCAAAATCCAAGGGCCAAAACATAACAGTGAAGTTACATCTGTATTTAGAATTCAATGTCCAACAAAAATGTGCTTTGAATATAGCACTTTCAGGTCCGTGAGATGGCTCTGCTGGTAAAGGAGCTTGCTGCCAAATCTAGTGACTTAAGTTGGATCCTAGAACTCTTTGGGTGGAAGGAAGGAGAAAATTCCCACATATTATCATCTGACCTGTAAGCGTATGCCACCAAACACACACTCACATACGCACAGTTCATACCCCTTGTGGATTAAAGGGTTTTCTGTATCAGAATATATTTTTAAGAGGTGCATACTGCTTTACGTGGTCTGAAGTACATACAAGAAAAAAACCAGCTACTCTGGGGGAAAAGGAGGAAATAGAAGCAGTCTGAGCCACATTAAATTGAACTTGCAATTCTAAGTTGATGCACCTCCATGTGGCTTTCAAGTGAGTCTTACTAAATCTTTAAAGAAGAAATAGTCTTTTACTAGAACTTAAATTCTGATTTGATCAGCACAGCATAAACTTGATAACAAAATTCACCAAGAACATAGTTGTAGGCAGTCTCATTCATTAATATGAATGCAAATATTTTAAACATATTTCATGAAAATGTCTTATAATTAAGAGTTGACTTAATTTTGAAAAGTTAACCAGAAGAAAGGAGAATAAAAGAATAAAGGAGAATTTGCAATTATGTCAGTAGATAAGTAAAACATTTTATTTCATTTTGTGTGGGTATATAAATACCATCAGCTCTTGTTGCCATGCTGTTCTCATAGTCGAATGTAAGGCAAAAAGCATCACTGGATATGCAGGACATTTGATCATAATAGGTTCAGTTCAGCAGGACAATGCAGTTGTAAATTACTGAGACCTAAGTCAGAACGGGCCTTTTGAAATGTGCTGCATCTTTTGTCTCTTACTACAGACAAGCACAGTACAGCATCTGGTGGACTTTTTACATCCTTTGAAGGCAAAACATTGTACACAAGAGTCTCTCAGCTTTGGCACTGTTGGCATTTGGACCAGATGGTTATTTGTATAGAGAGCCATCTTGTGCATTGTAAGATCTTTAGCAACATTTCTGGCCTTTAACAGAGGCCAGAGCATTAACAGAACTGATGCTATGAGCACTATCTACCACAAGAGCAAAGATCCAAAATGGCTCCAGATTTTTCCTAGTGTTCTTTACAAGACAAAATTAACAACCATGGTTTAGATCTAGTCTATTTCTACTTTTGAATTCTGCAATGACCTATACTCCCAAGAAAAGATCCCCAGCAGTCAAGGAAAACTGTTCAGAAAACCCGTTTGTGTTCAAACAGCTCTCCTACTTGAGCTGTACCATATAGCTGGCCGTTTTGGAGAGATCAGTGGCAGGGATAATATAAATGAAGAACGTATGAAAAGCCCCATGGAAACGTGCAATAAGTTTCTGAAACAAGGCCATATAATCTGGAAGACAGCTACTGGAATGTTTCTAGACACAAAGGAATGCCTGACAACCATGCATCTTGAACTGCCAATATGAGTTTTGTAGACCTCAGTGCAAACAGATAGACAGGCCTAGCAGTAATCCATTGTGAAATGAAGATAGTCCATCTGGGATTGCACCTGAACAGAATATATATCCCATTTGTACCTTTTCCATCCCACAACTTAACACCTATGGTTGTGTGAAAGTCCCTGTATAACCAGATGGAAATTTTTTTAGGTTTGATATATAAACTAGAAGCATATCTTTGCTATCCAATCTAATTCAGAGGCATACTACCTGTGGTTGGATAAATCAGTCCAGGAGACAATGTACTTCTGCCATAATCAAGCCAGGGCCCAGTTATCAGACAAGGAGAGACCACTTCAACAGCTTAGAGGCCTCCAAATTGCACAGAGTACCCAATCCTAAGCTGTACTTTGTCTTGTGTTTTCTTAAACACCAATAAAAGCATTAGCCTAATGCTTTCCCCTTGCTCCTGTTTTTGCCTCCTGGCCATCCCAATGTTTTCCCTGTGTACCATATGTCTCCTGTCCATGGATCTGTCAGTACGATAACTTTGTCTTCCTGAGCTTCTCATCTTTCCTCTTCTAGTTGCATCTGAATGATCATATAAAGAACTGAAAAACAACAACCCTCAGGTGGTCTTTAAAAACAGTGGTGAGCGTCTCAACTTGCCAGATCTAGCTCCTGTTCCACACTTGGTGCTCCCGCCCAGGCTGGCCACCCCTGCTTGATCCCAAGCCAACCTCTAGGCTTCTGCCAGGATCAGCCCTACTTACCACCCCACAGGTCCCTTCTGCAACACATCCAACCTCTCCACACAACCAGATCTACTTCCTCCAGAGTAGCCCTCCCTGTGAGTCTCACCAACCTGCCAGCTCTAGCCCGGGTCCCATATCCAGTGCCCCTGCCTAGTCTGGCCTTCTGTAGTTGCTCTACAACCAATTTCTAGGCCTCTGCCAGGACCCTTGTTACTTATTTCCTAGCCCACCAATCTCTTTCCACACTGTATCCAACCTTTCCACCAAGCCAGATCTACCCCCACACTCCAGGCTTGGATCAGCAGACACATCTTGTACACCAGCCCAGTCCCCTCTATCCATCTGACTTCATTCCACCCAAGCTGTTTCCAACCTCTAGGCCCAAGTCTGCCACATCAGACTTAGAACTAACAAAAGAAGTCCACATGTCCAATTTCATCACAAAAATACCAACAGTATGATAGGTCAAGTCAGTGTCTTCTCTCCAACATCGACCAGTCCTGTAGAATTGAAATGAGAATTTTCTAGATGAGCCTCAGGACACAATTTAAAAGAACAATTGAAAAACCCAATAACGCATCTAGAAAACCCAAAGGGAAGCTTTACAAGTACAGTGAATGAAACAGAAGATAGAATATAAGGACTTGAAGATAAATATCAGGATCTACACCAAATAAGCAAGGAATATGGGGTTGGGATGCATAGAAAGGGGAGCATGCAGGAAATGTGGGACACCACAGAGAAAATGAAACCTTTGAATTATAGGCATGGATGAGGGATAAGAGTCCCAAGTCAGTGGCATAGACAAGGTCTTCAATAGGATCATAGAAGAAAACTTGCCCCAAACAAGGAGAGACACGCATACAGATATAAGAAGTACACAAAACACCAAACAGACAAAACCAGAAAAGAAAATCCCCCACAGCAAATTGCCAGGAACCATCCCCAGCAGTAGATAGGTCCTAGAAAGGAGGCAGGGAGTCAGTGAGGGAAGGAGTGAGCCAGGCATGATGGTTGGGGGAATCTTGCAGCCTGACTGGCTAGCAGCCAGAGTGTTCATTTATACAGAATTCAGTAAGCAGGAATACATTCAAGTTGTTCCAAAACATAGATGAAATCATTTTTAGTTTTGGACATGTTTCACTTCCTTTTGCATATCTTCCAGTCATCATTGATAAACCATGACAGAACAGAGTTATCTTTTACAATCATTTTTCCTCAAGTTTTATCATTATTGATAAACAGCTGTCTTTTACAACCATTTTTACTCATTAACCCCATAACCCAATTTTTAAGAATCTAGAGGCCTGTTCTCGGGCTAGTATCTTTTGTGGCTTCAAAGATGCTAGACCAAAACAAAATTTCCAGGCCAGTCCAGGCAGATTGCCTTGTCCCAAGCATTAACTCTTAATGGTCAGAGTGCCCAAGGAAAATCCTCCGGCCAAAGCTGCTGCAGTTATTGTTTAAATTGGCATAATACAATGTTTACATTTTATATATTTATGGAATGTGTTTATATGTCTAATCCTGGCATTCTGTTCTTTGGTCATATGACATCACAGTGGCTCTGTATGAGCTAACTTTTCTAAGGAAGGGAGGTTCTGACATCTCATTCTTATATCTTTTTACATCATTCTTTGTTTACCAATAAGTCTCTCTGTAACTCCAGCCAATCTAACTTTGTTGCTGTATATGGCACTTAGTTGCCTGAGTGTACAGTGGGAAGAGGCTCGCAGTCTGATCTGTGGCCAACTCCTCTAGCCCACTGAATCTTATTGACCTTTTTAAGTTTACTTTGTTTTAAATAACTTGTTTCTGAGTAAGTACAAGGACAGATGTTTCTAGAATATCTCATAGCCTCATAAAGAGACCTCTGGCTTCTTTATGTGTGTCATAACCTCCAGGGCATAAGGAAGACCTTCAAGTAGATAAGGATATCTCACTAAAAGCGGGAAGGGTAGTATGTTCAGGACTTTCCTGGGGAAATTTAGAAGCAGTGCTTCCTGAAAGAAGGCATAAATGATTCATAAGGAGTTTTCCATCGATCTAATATCCTCAAATTGTACAAATATTGAAAGTGCCCCAAGTATGCAACAGGTGGGGATGAAAACTAAAGGCGGCTCATCTTTGCTGGATCTCTGTCAAGCAGCTGGGCTGGCTTTATGACTTTTGCCATTCCATTCAGATATGGCTGCGCCAGCAAATGATAGTAACTATACAATTTTTAAAAAGTGTATTGAAAGCTACAAGATTAAAAAAAATGCAAGTCACATACAAAGGAAAACTCATCAAAATAATGACTTATTTCTTGACGGAAACTTTGAAAGCCTGGAACAATGCATTCTAAAGGCTATGATGCCCAGCTTAGAGTAACATACCCCCCTCCCCCAAAAAAAACTATCTCCCATAACTGAAGGAGAAAGAAAGAAAAACTTTCTATGATATAAACAACATAAATACTTACATCAAGCAAACTAAACCTAAGGAAAATACAGGAAGCAATATTTCAAGCTTCAGGGAGGAATGAGCATAGCAGAGAGACTGGAAAGAAAGAGACCATAATTATTAAAATACAAAGTATCAATTGGGCAGTGGTGGTGCACGCCTTTAATCCCAGCGCTTAGGAGGCAGAGGCTGGTAGATCTCTGTGAGTTCAAGGCCAGTCTGGTCTACAAAGTGAGTTCCAGGACAGCCAGGGCTGTTACACAGAGAAACTGTCTCAAAAAAACAAACATACAAAAAATCCAAAAGTATCACTGAACACAAAAAACACCAAAAATCAACAACACTGTTCACAATCAACCATAAATATCAACACACACCAAAGAAGTTTAGAATATCACAAGGGAATATTTTTCAGACCTGTCCTTCATTAAGCTGGGAAACCTAAAAGGAATGGGTGACTTTCTAGATTTAGCCACACTACCTAAGTTAAATCAAGAAGTAAAAATCCTAAGTGGACCCGTAACAAATGAGGAGATTAAAATAGTAATAAAAAATCTTCACACTAAGAAAAGTCAGGAGCAGAGAGATTCACAGTCGAATTTTACCAGGCTTTCAAAGAAGGTATACAGCCAAACCTTAAACTATTTTTAAAGAAATAAAAAGAGAAATGAGAAACAGAAAGAGCACTCCCAAACTCCTACAAAGCCAGAATCACACTATTACCAAAACCAAGTAAACAAACAACAACAACAAAAAAAAAAAAACAAAACTCTAAAAAACCATTGGCCAATATCCCTGATGAGCAGATTCCAAAATGCTCAATAAAATACTTTCAAAACAAATACAGAGTCATATAAAAAATATTATACACCGTGACCAAATTGGCTTCATCCCTGAATTGCAGGGATGGTTCCACATATGCATGTCAATAAATGTAATAAACCACATAAATGGACTTAAAAGGCAAAAATTGCATTATCATTTCAATAGATTCAGAACAAGCCTTTGACAAAATCCAACATGGCTTCATGATAGAAGTTCTAGAGAATGTAGGGATAGAGGGAACATACCTCAATATGATGAAAGCCACAGTTAACATCATCCTAAGTAGAGAAAAGCTTGAAGCAGCCCCTCTGAAGTCAGGAATGAGGCAGGGATGTCCCCTTCCCCACTCCTTTTCAACACTGTGCTCAGAGTACTAGCTGGAGCAATAAGGCAGGAGAAGGAGATCGAAGGGACACAGATAGGGAGAGAAGTCTAATTATCCCTACGTTTGAGATCCCAAAAGTTCTACCAGAAAACTGGAAACTAAACAAACTCAGCAATGTGGTAAGATACAGAATGAACTTGCACAAATCAATAGCGTGTCTATAAATCAACAGCAAACATACAAAGAAGGATCATGGACACATTTCCATTCACAACTGTCTCAGAGAAAATAAAATATTTCAGAATAAACCTAACCAAGGAAGTGAAGGGCTTCTACAATGAAGACTTTAAACCTCTCAAGAAAGAGCCATACAAAGACACTGGAAAGATATCTCATGCTTATGGATTGATAGGATTAATATTGTGAAAATTACCATTTTACCAAAGCTATTTACAGATTCAATGCAATCCCAATCAAAATCCCCATCTTATTTTTCATAGAAATAGGAAAAACTATTCTAAACTTATAAGAAGGCACAAAAGACCCTGGATAGTCCAAACAGCCCTGAGCAAAAAGAACAATGCTAGAGTGATTACTATTCCAGTTCTTAAGATGTATTACAGAGACATAGTAATAAAAACAATATGGTATCGACACAAAAAGAGACATATAGACCAATATAATAAAATCGAAGACTCAAGCATAAGTACACATAACTTCAGCCATTTAATATTTGACAAAGGCCGGGTGGTGGTGGCGCACACCTTTAACCTCAGCACTTGGAAGGCAGAGCCAGGCAGATCTCTGTGAGTTTGAGGCCAGCCTGGTCTACAGAGCGTGATCCAGGACAGGCACCAAAACTACACGGAGAAACTTTGTCTCGAAAAACAAAACAAAACAAAAACAAAATTGACAAAGATGCCAAAAACATAAGCTGGAGGAAAGAAAGTATCTTCAACAAATTGTGCTGGGAAAACTGCATGTCCACATGAATAATAGAATTAGACCTATATCTATCGCCTTGCATAAAAACTAACTCCAAATGGATTAAAGGCTTAAATGTGAAACCTGGAACCCTGAAACTGCCAGAAGAAGAGATAGGCAGTACCCTACATGCTACAGATGTAGGAAAGGACTTCCAGAAAAGGACTCTGTTTGCTCAGGAATTAAGGCAACAATTGACAAATGGGGCTTACAAAAAAGCTTCTGCATGGCTAAAGAAACAACTGAGTGAGGAGGAAACCCACAGAATGGGAGAGGATCTTTGCCAGCTATATATCTGACAAAGGATTAATATCCAGAATATATAAAGAACTCAAAAAAACAGTTTTAAAAAAGTGACCCATTTGAAAAATGGGGCTGAGACCCGAACAGAGTTCTCAAAAGAAGAAAAGAAAAATGACTAGTAGATATCTCAGAAATGTCCATTGTTCATACCAAATAGGTTAATACAAATCAAAACAACTTTGAGGTTTCATCTGACCCACGTCAGAATGGCCAAGTTCAACAGAACAACTGACAACAAATACTGTATGGGGTGTGAGGAAAAGGGAACACTTGTCCATTGTTAGGACTGCAAACTGATGCCGCCATCATGGAAATCAGTGTGTATCATTTTCAAAAAGCTATACCCAGCTGTACCACTGGGTGTACGGGCTACCAGCATTTTCCCAAAGGACTTGACATTCTAGTCCACAGATAATTGCTCACCCATGTTCTTTGCAGCTCCATTCACAATAGCTAGGGAATGGAAAGATCCTAAATGTCCTTTAATTGACAAATGGATAATGAGAATGTGATACTTGTACACTGTGGAATACCTTTCAAATGTAAAGAAAAATGAAATCTTGAATTCAGCAGGTAAGTGTATATGGAACTAGAAAAGATCATATTGAGTGAGGTTAACCAGCCCAAGAATGACAAAGTTCCCATGTTCTCTCTCATTAGTGGCTCTTAGCTCCAAATCTTCAGGCGTGAGTATATCTCTTGGAGTAACTGCAGAAACCAGGAAACTAAAAAGGGACAAATGTCAGAGTAGGGGATAGGAAAAAAATAGAAGGGGGATAGTAGTGTACAAGTGATCTGATTGAGGAATGGGAAAAGGAGGATCTAATTAATGAGGGGAGAGGGAGATAAATACTGAAGAAGGAGGGAATAGTGTAAAATAACAGTAAGGGTGTCAGAAAGTCATAAGGAATCATACTATTAACTGTTTACCTTAAAAACCTGTAGTACACCTAAGTCTATAAATATACGTATATAGTTTAAATAAAAGTTTCTTATCTGGGCTGACAATACTTCTAAGAGCCAAAGACCACCTAACAAAAAGCCCAATACCAGGCATGAGAAGCCCTCTTTTGAGTTGTTGGCCAGGACTGTGCAAGAGACTCCCAAAACGTACAACCTATTGCTGCTGCCCTTGGTTACCCCAGAAGTGAAAGGTGCTGAAGACACTATGCCCTGCAGGTGTAGGACTCAAAGGACCCTGAGCTCAAACTGACCTGCCTGAGGATTACGTACACCCACAGATAAGTGTAGTCCCCACCCTCATTAAGGAAACTCCTTTTTGTAACCCATGGAGACCATTAACAGGAGATCACAACCAATAAAAATGCAGAGCTGTGGAGCCCAGTTTCAATGGATGCATCTACAAAACAGGTACCATACTTAAGACTCCAGGAACATTCCAGAAGAGGGAGCAGAAAGATTGTAAGAGCCAAAGGTTCAGGAAGTTTGCTGTGAGATTGTCTCCTAGTAATGTCAGAAGCTATACCCATAAAGTCTCACTGTCTTACGGTTTCTATTCCTGTGAAGACCATGGCAACTTTCATACAGGAAAGCATTTAATTGGGGATGGCTTACAGTTTCAGAGGTTTAGTCCGTTATCCTCATGGTGGGAAGTAAGCAGGTGCCGGCAGACGTGGTGCTGGAGAGGTAGCTAAGAGTTCTACATCTTGATCTGCAGGCAACAGGAAGTGAACTGTGTCCCACACTGGATGTAGCTTGAGCATATGAGGCCTCAAAGCCTGCTTCCACAGTGACACACTTCCTCCAACAAGGCCACACCTCTTAATAGTGCCACTCCCTATGGGCCAAGCATTCAAACATGTAAGTCTATGGAGGCCATACCTATGCAAACCACCGCACTTACCAACACAACAGCCTAAACATAAGCTGAACAAGGGCAGCAACAATAGATAGGCCCAAATGGACAGGAGAAAAACCATGAGGCCTCAACCCTACACGAAGAACTCTGGGCAACTAAGGAAAGCTGAGAGGGGGAGAAATGTCTTCCCCAGGGAAGAGCGCACCAGTTGGTCATCCAATACCAATGGTCAGCCCTGAAGACATACAACAAGTAACATTACATGGGTTGAACAGATTATATTTAGGAATATTAGATATTATATATACATACATATATGTATGTAACAACAATCAATAAAAGAAAACAGGCTACAAAATTGAAAGAGCAAGAATGGGTATATAGTAGAGTTTGGATGGAGGGAAGGGAAAGATTTAATATAATTGTATCATACTCTCAAAAATAAAAATAAAAAATATAGTAACAAGTAGTGCAATAATGCTATGAATGTCGTGGGAATAACCAGCCATTTTCTCATTGAATCAATGGCCTGCTCCATGAGATGGAACCCATACCTGGCAATGGTAAAAGATCCAGGGACCTGTGATTAGATAGGTCATAGGACCTAGGTAACCTAGGGAAGAACCTGCTACTATTATTCTGCTAAATAGATAAATTTTTAAAGTATTCTTAATCACTTATCTCTCTACCCAGAGATCAATGCATCTTTCTGTGGTGATATTTTATTTGTGCTCTAACAAATAAAGCTTGCCTAGGGATCAGAGGACAAAGCCAGCCACTATATTATAAGGTCAGGCAATGGTAGCACATGCCTTTAATCCTAGCATTCAGGAGGCAGAGATTCATCTGGATCTCTGTGAGTTCAAGGCCACACTAGGAACAGAGCCAGGTGTGGTGGCACAAGCCTTTAATCCCAGTACGAGTTAACCGTAGAGGTCTAGAGGTCTGTACAGACAGATAGGAAGTGATAGAACTGGGCGGAAAAAGGAAGTGATGTAGCTAGATGGAGAGAGGAAAGTAAGATGGCAGGACACAGAAAGGTATATAGGCGTGAGTATATAGGAAGTAGCTCTCTTGGGCTGAGGATTTCCTAGCAGCAAGAACTTGTGGCTGGCTTGTTCTATTCCTCTGATCTTTCAGCTTTCACCCCAATATCTGACTCTGGTGTTTGGTTTATTTTTTTTTATTAATAAGATCATTTAGCATTTCGTGTTACATCTTTCAACCCTCATTACAGAATCTCGTCTTGCAGGATATGGTAGTTAGACAGAGACCCTCAACTGGTCCACATGCACAGAATAAGAAACTCTGGACTGCTAAGTCCTTGAATGGAACATACGTATCATTTCCCTCCCCACAAGCCTTACAGGTCTTTGAGGATGCTGGGAGGATTATAAGAGCCAGAGGCAGTGGATAATTTCAAGAAAACCATGTTTTCTAGACACAACAGAGCAGCTGCAGCCTATGAGCTCAGTGATTGAAATAACACGCACAAGGCCTGAACAAGCTCTAGCTGGAAGGTGGCTTTCGAGGTGGCCGTGGAATCCCACCACTTGCTGAAGACTGTTGACATTGATATCTGCTAGGAGAGGAGGGGTCAGTTTTCTTTAATGATGTGTCCCCTGCTAGGTTCTCCACACTCCAAGGTGGACCCCCTCCTAAGATTAGCTGGGCAATAAAAACGACTTCATGGGGATTGAGGAAGAAGAAGAAAACTCTAAAGTTGGGTGGGTGAGGAGGTGAGGTTGGGAGGGGGAGGTACATGATAAAACTATATTGTATGAAATTCTTAAGTAATGAATTTAAAAATTGAAATGGTAGGGGAGAATAGTCCCAGAACTCTTGGTTAACACTATCTGTAGCTGGAGGTGACAATATTCACATACCCAAGTGCAGTAGTAAATAGCCTGGCTAGATAGTCAGGGACCTCAAGAAAACAGACTAGAAAATTGGGAGGTCTAGTTGGAAGCATGGAGATGAACATATGGGAATGAGTCTTCTGAAGTATCACTTTTATTATTATTTAGTAATGGCCATAGAAAGCATCAACACGAGGCAAATAGACATGGTGCATCATTTAGTTATCACTGGGCAGCCTGTCAAACACCCAAGTGGTGTGATGAATCTGTGAGCACAGTGGTTCCTGTGATGGCAGAGATGGAAGCTATATAGAGGTTGGTAGCGTGACTTTCACTTAAGAAGGCTAATCTATGGCATCAGGCTTATATGTACCTACTCTGAATTTCCAGTTTTCTATTATGACCAAATTTTGTATATCTGCGCCTGAGTTGTTTTTTTTTTTCAGGAAATATGACTTCTTATACACGTATTTAGGTAATAAAAACATGTCATTAATATTTATCTATTCTTATATCCAACTGAGGCACAAGAAGAGGTTCTGGAAGGATAGTACAAATTCATATAGACACTTAGAAGGAAACAGGTTTTCT
Source organism: Peromyscus melanophrys (assembly GCA_902168415.1). NCBI lineage: Eukaryota > Metazoa > Chordata > Mammalia > Rodentia > Cricetidae > Peromyscus > Peromyscus melanophrys. Next base: position 47,474 of record CABHPR010132596.1, read on the forward strand.
TGATTTGTTCAGGGCTTTTGGTTTTAGCATCAAGTTTTGCAACCCAAGAAGCCCCTGAGTCCATGGAAAATCAGTACAGTGGGGCATTCTAGTGGGCAAACCTCTAACCTAGAGGAGAGAAGGCTAGGCGGCAGGTGAGGAACTTGAGCTGAGTTGGGCAAGCACTTACTAACAGCCACAGTAAACATAGGAAGACCCCTTGTTGCGATACATACTTGGAAAGTGTTGTGGGTTGTGTGCTGACCAAGCAGGGTATAAACCTCGACAAAGGACACAACCATGGGACCTGGAATTCATGAGGATGGATGAAGTACCCCACAGTGTTACTGAGGCCAAAACAGGACCCTAGAATGAATAACAGAGCAAGAAATGAAGGCAATGAAACACCATGGTTGTTTAGATACTGGGACTATTCGCAATTGCTACACATGAGTCTTTAGGAAACTAGAACATTTGGGTCAGAACGACTTTTAAAACTGGACTTATTCAGAACCGCTGTATATTCATTATGTGATTCTTAATTCACCCATCCCTCAGTTGCAGGAAACACTGAACCTGCAGGAGAAGCTACATGACCTGGCTTTAGGTTTAGATAACAATAGCAACTGCTAGCGTAGTTCCTTCTGAATATGCCCAGAGTTAAGTGTACCTAGTCTGTGAGTGGAAGCTGAGACCCTAGCTTAGGTAATAAATTCTGGATCCTAACACTCACATTTATAAGGAGAACAGTTCAAAAACCCATTCTATCAATCACGGTGAAGCTGTTCCAAATCAGAATGAATTCTCCATCTTGTAAGAAACCAGAAGGCATGCTATCTCTCTAAACCATATGCTTTCTAACAAACCCAAGCCAGTCTGAAGGCTTGGCAGATTTTCATCTTTATTTTTTTTTTTATCATTTTTTTAACCTTCATAATTCCTTGCAAAAAGACACTTCAAATCTTTACACCTGACACTTTCGTTTTCATTTTGTCAGTCTAGAATATTTCTAGCCAAACAAGTATATTCATAAGTATCATTATGCAATGGTATTTTATGGTATTATGTATAAATTGATGATCTCCTGTATTAGGCAGTAGTCTTTTGACTCAGACACTTATTTTATCTGTGTTGAAAGAAAACTGTGGGTTTCTCTGGAGTTGCAAGCAGTGACGAGAACTAACGAGTGATAGTGGATCTGGGAAATGGTTCATAATTCATGCAATATCTGTGCTCTTCCCATCACCCGTTCCCATCGTCCCACTGTGAGGAGGAAGACTGCCCAGAGCAGAGATGTGGGGCTCATTTTGTGGAGAGCGAAGAAACCTTACAAGTCCTCTCTTCCTTTCACTGATAAGGCATCTAATTCCAGAGGTTTGACCGTTTTAACCAAAGACATCACCAGATTAGCGAGTCTCTCAACTCACAAATTGAAAATGATCACACTGCCCCCGTGGAGAGCATTGTTGCACGTGGTTTGCAGAGTGTTATGAAGCACGTTGGAGGATAAGGAGGCATTCATGGGTTGCTTTGGTAAGTAGTTTTTCTTACCTAGCATAGGCTGAGCCCCTCAAAAGTAACGTACAAACTGGAGCACTGAGAAGCCTTTACCGTGTGGGGTGATGTGGGGGAGGGGGATGTGTGTAGTTCAGTCCTCCAAGCTGCAGGACAACTGACGGGACGCTCACATGTGTCACATGAAGCAGCAGTTTTCATTCTTACCTGACCAAGACCCAGATGAAGAAATCCTCTAATATTGCGACCCAGTCCTCACGTGCCATGCACACAGTAACGTAGACATAGGTAGTTGCTTAAACTAAAATTATGTTTCCTGTTAAGTGGGGGTAAAACCAGTCAGCTCATAAAAGTATCTGTCCATGTGTGTGTACAGGAAGAGAACATTACTTGTAGGATAGCTACGTGGGAGCTGGGTAGTCAGTCACTCAACTGATGCCCGTGCTGTCCTCTTCTGTTATCATCTTCTGAGGCCAGTTAGACCTTTTATTTTTTTTTTATTTATTTTTTTAGACCTTTTATATTAACACTAACTACAGTATTACTGTCTTCTCGGACAAGCAAATCACCACCAAATGTCTTAAAATGAACAATATTGGTTTTAAAATATGATTATCAAGTATATGATACTTTGAATTTCCTAAATCAGATCCTGGGAGAATCATTTTCATCATGTGTGAGTAGGATCCACTGGCCCACATGACTCTGTCACAGGGAAAAGGAGCAAGGCAGGATTCAGCATTTGTTATATAGGACCGCCACTTTCTGAACACAGCTTAGCGCGTCTGTGAACGGTCTCATTTTACGCAAATACAAGATGCGGTCCTTGTTTCTCTGACGTCAAGTCCCATGTTCTTGCACCATCTCTTCCACGTCTGTTATTTGACTTGTTGACTGTGGAGAGGTAGCAGGAACTGAGTCATGTGAAAATATGTCTGCAGTATTACAAATTCCTACTGCCCCGGGCAAATGGGGGGTGGGGGTGTAAGCCTGAAAGCTGGTATTCTTCCGGCTGAGATCGAGCCAGAACATGGCCAACTCCAGAGTCAAGGCTGGAATTCTGAGTTTCTGGGGTTCCACAGATGAAACGAGCAGTGGAGGTGCTCTCACAAGACTCCCCGATATAATTTCAGGATGTGTACAGCCTTCCACCACAGCAGGGGGTCCCACCCCCTCACTTCTCCCCTCTGCTGGTGTTTTGACGCTCCCCCTCCATACCCTTAGGCTCGGTGTGAAACCTGAGACTGATCAGGAACCCATTCAAACACATTTCTGAGACAAAGGAGATACCATCTTTGGTGTGGGCTGAAAATTCTCAATGAATTTCCAGTTTACCCCATGCTAGCGACACACTTATCTACTGTGATTGCTAATATTTTCCTATGAAATTGTTTCTTTCATATAAGTTCTGGTGTTTATTGACAAAGTTGTTTAATGCTTTTATTATCCCTTTGTGGCCCTATCTGTGATACCCTCCTTTACCTTCTAAATATCATTTCTCTTTTTGTCTTGATTTTTGCTTGGCTGGAGTTTGACCAATTTTATTGATGTCGTTCCCTGCTCTCCTTTGAGACAAAGTTTTCCTATGTAGCCAAACCCTGAACCCCTGTGTATCAGCAACCAGAGTGCTGGGATCATCGACCTTTGTGGCCACACCCACCTGTCTCTCGTTTCTTTAATACACATTTAAAGTGGTGGATTTCCTGGTGGGTAAGGAGGCCGAGTTAGTTCCCGCTTCTCTGACAACTGAGACCTGGAGCATTGTTTCGGAGCCCAGTTAAAGGATAGCCTGGGTAACAGTGAGAAACTGTCTAACACAAAAAGCAAAGGAAAAAGACCCTCTCCGTGAGTAACACATTGGCTGTGTTCCATAAAATTTGACAGTGTTTTAAATCATTTTGAAGTGTTTCTTAGTTCTTATGTCTTGTAAGAAATATTCTAGTGTGTTTTTATTGGTACAGAAAAGTAGTTGGTTTTGTATGGTTGCTAGTTTAGTTACCTTTTTAGAAATCACATTCTTTCTGACATCACTCCTTTAATATTAATTGTAATATAGTTCATAGAGAGTTTTCAGCCAGTTGTATTTCCAACCAAATTTGGAAGGAATGTCACGTCTGTGATTCTCAGATGCAATGTTCTGTAATACTCATTACACTAAGATTAATATATCATGATGCTTCAGTTCTCAATGCTTTTATTGATTTAAGATTTAAGTTGATTTAAGATACCATCCCATTGTCTTTTGCTTCAGTGTGAGAAGTTGGCCATCATCATCAGTGTAATAGTGATTCTTTTGTAGATAACCTGTCCCTTTATCTGACCTAAACCTCATTTTTGTCTTTGATATACTGTTATTTCAGGGCCATAATTCTCTTCATTTATATTGCCTTGGATTTTAAAGTTAACTAGAAATCCGTTTTTAAGTTCTCTGTTACTGTGTTTAAATATTGTCTCTCTTATTCTATTAATCTTGCCTATTGTTGTGAACAGAATTGTGTCCCACCAAAATCCCCAACCACAGTGTACCTATATTTGGTCTCGAGGACTTTAGGTAGTTAATTAAGGTCAAGTGAGGACATTCGGGAGGGGCATCATTCAACACAACTGATGTCTTCACAAGAGAGACCTGAGTTCTGTGTCCTCACCTACCACCCTCCACACACACACAGAAATGGCTGTGTGAAGACGCAGATAGAAGGTGGCAGTCCACACAGGAGAAGCTTCCTCAGGAACCTGTCTCAGGCAGAACCTTAAGCTTGACCTCTAATTTGCAGAACAAAGAGAGAAAAAATTCTGCCAGAAATAAACAAATCTTTGGTGTTTTATCTTAGCAGAGTAATCTAGCTCTATTTGGAGAAGAGTACATTATGGATCCCTTCACTTGTTTCTAATTATCTTAGCCCCTCCGTCTAGGTTTTAATATCTTCATCCTATGTTATGTGTCTTTTCTATTTTATTTCCATTTTAGCAATTCTTTTTTATGATTAATCTGATACTTGGTTTGATCTTTGAATTGTTAATCTTAGTTACACTTTTCATTTCTATGTTCGCTTTGATTCTGTTTTCCTGATCATTATTTATTGTATTGTCTCCTTTGTTCCTTGAGTGTATCCTTGAGATCTTCTTGTTTTTTAAGTTAGTCATGTTGAGTTCTTGCTCAGCTCCAGGAACTGGGCCTGACTGGAGAGGCAATGGGATGAAGAAGAGGCAGAAGAGCTGAGGGCAAGGGGGACCAGGCTCTCTGATGGAGAAACAGCAGCCCCCGGAAGCTCAACGTGTTTGTGATAATAGACGGTTGAGCAGAAAGTTGGGGTTATTGCACACAGTTGAACATACAGTTTATGGCATACAGTGGATAGGGGAGGTGCGCCTAGCTAATCTTGATAGGGGCAGTTGTTGTTGGTTATTTTTGCTCTTTTGTGGGTCCCGCCATCCAGCTCCCAAATAAATCACACACAGAGACTTATTCTTTCTTATTAATGCCCGGCCTTAGCTTAGCTTATTTCTAGCCAGTTTTTCTTAACTTTAAATTATCCCTGTCTACCTTTTGCCTCTGGGCTTTTCCTTTTCTATTCCTGTATACCTTTCTTTGTTTCTTACTCTGTGGCTTGCTGTGTAGCTGGGTGGCTGACCCTGGGTCTTCCTCCTTCTCTGGTACTTCTTTTTTCCTCCCAGATTTCTCCTTCTATATATTCTCTCTGCCTGCCAGCCCTGTCTGTCCTTTCTCCTGCTTCACTATTGGCGGATCAGTTCTTTATTAGACCATCAGGTGTTTTAGACAGGCACAGTAACACAGCTTTGCAGTGGGATGTCTTTCTGTATGCTGTGAATATGTGTGGCTCCCATTGGATAATAAATAAAGCGGTTTTGGCCTATGGCAAGAAAGCTTATAGTCAGGTGGGAAATCCAAGCAGAGATACAGAGAGAAGGGTGGAGTTGGGAGAGATGCCAGCTGCCAAAGGAGCAACAAGATGCCAGCAGACCGGTAACACCATGGCCACGTGGCAACATATAGATTAATAGGAATGGGTTAATTTAAGATGAACGAGCTAGCTAGCAAAGAGCTGAAGTCATAGGCCATACAGTTTGTAATTAATATAAGCCTCTGAGTGATTATTTTATAAGCAGCTGCAGGACCACGGGGCCAGGCAGACCGAGAAACTTCTGGCTACACAGTTTCACAGAATTAAACAAATGCAACATAAAAGAATGCAGCACATCTTTGCATCATTAAACAAATGTTCCACAGCATAAACAACTGTAACACATGTTAAAATAATATTCTACAACAAGCAGTCTCTATAGAAGAGAAGTCCTCAGGCTGTTAATATCCAGGGGGGAAATGCTATGGTGGGCATTTTCTGCACACATTATCTTGTGAGAAAAATTTCCCAGCTCTATTCTAAATAAGGCTGAGATGGGCATGTCACTCTGTGTGTCAGGAGTTTCTCCAAAGTTCATCCTCCCGTTAGAATGGTACCTTTCAGTGTCCCAACTTATGCCGACATTTTATATCCCTTGGACTTCTCATCGTAAGCAGGTCCAGGTTCTCTCTCCTAACTCAAACACTGTCAGTTAAAACCGATGAGTCTGGCCGGGCAGTGGTGGCGCACACCTTTAATCTCAGCACTCGGGAGGCAGAGTCAGGCGGATCTCTGTGAGTTCGAGGCCAGCCTGGGCTACCAAGTGAGTTCCAAGAAAGGCGCAAAGCTACACAGAGAAACCCTGTCTCGGAAAAACAAAAAAACAAAACAAAACAAAAACAAAAACAAAAAACAACAAAAACCTAGTCTTCCAAAGACTGTCTCTCATCCCCAATTCTCATTATCTCTGTGGAGGTGATTGTCTTGGCATCTTCCAGCTGTGTATTTACAGATTTTTTTTAACCCATTTTTCCTTCCTTCCTTCCTTCCTTCCTTCCTTCCTTCCTTCCTTCCTTCCTTCCTTCCTTCCTTCCTTCCTTCTTGAGCTCCTTTCCTCCCTCCCTCCCTCTCTCCTTCCCCTCTCTCCCCCT